>VWZU01015287.1:208997-232432 GCA_013397095.1 Sterrhoptilus dennistouni
TTTTGTAACACCTCTGAATTCCAGGATGGAAATAAGCAATCAGCACAGTAGCTTTTTTCCATCTTCCTGCACGAGCAGGGGGAGACACATGGAGCCCATGGTGACTTGGACAGTGAGGAGCTACTGACAGGGAAGAGAGGAGTGTCCATTTCAAATCCTCCCTGATTTCATGACATTTTGCAGGAGTCAATGCCAGGTTGGGCATCTCCAGGACAGGGAATGTGGCTGGGAAGATCCAGAGCAGCAGCGTGGGCCTCCTCCTACTGCTGAGGGGCTGCTGCTGTGACTTTCCTACACAACCCCAGAAAAGACATCTTCCACTGTTGGGAAAGATGGGACAGGAAGGGCTTGTGGATATGATTGCCTGGTAAGAAATACTGGAGATATAAAACCTGTGAGTGAAATAGAAATGAAAGCCAGCTTTGAGATGTAGGTATGCTAGGCAGGAAGACAGTGATTAGCTGGAGATGGGTTGAAGGACAGGAAAAGGAAAGGACTCATGAATATTGCCTTTCCACCCTGCCAAGGCATCAGGGAACAAGTACATAAGAAGGTAGTCTTTAGAGTTTAGAATATAAAATTATATGGTAATATAGTAGTTCTTAGAGGCTGCATGCAAAGTTTGTAGATTCTGTATCTTGCACCNAAAAAGATATATAATGTATTGTAACAAGGTCCTCACTCTCTTGCTCTTACCGCTCTCTCTCTCTTACTCTGACCTCTCTCTTGCGCTTACCTCTCCCTTACCTCTCTTACCCCTCTTAGCTCTTTTACTTCCCTTACCTCATACCCTCTGTCTCTCCCTCTCTCTTTGGGGCATCACTTCAGCCCAGGCTGGTGGCTGAAGGCAAAGCCCTCTTTACCTACGACCCCTGCAATAAACCCACATGTTTCTAGAATATCTCAGGTCTGCAGAGTTCCTTCTCCCTGCCATCCACGGATGCTCCTACATTCCACCACTCCCATTCTTGCTGGTTGAGCCCACGCCTTACCAAGGAATAATCCACCCTTGCAAACACCACATTTGTTGGTAGCAGCAGGATCAGAGCCTTGGTTGTACCAGGAGAGGCTGACTGGTGTGTCCTCCTGGGCCCGTGGGCTGGAGCAGAGCCCGGGGCTCTGGCTCAGTGCTGAGCTGACTCCTGAATTATGGCTGTAAGATGACAAAAGTTTACAGCCAAAACCCAGCCAGAGCCCAAAGAACGCCTTCCAAATGTCCACACTGGCAGGGCAGGGTGACAGGGTACTCCCTGTGCCCCTGCAGTGGGGGCTGAGGGGTGGTATGGTCTCCTGTTGCTGTGGGGACAAGGAGGTTGGGGACATGCCCATCTCAGCCTCCCGCAGAGATGGGGCCTCCAGGGCTTTGGGAGCTGGCAGGAGCACTAAAATCAGAGCTGAGACTTGGCAGGAAAGGTCTGCAGGAGGAGGGCTCCCTAGGGGCGGCCACTGCTCCCCCCAGACACAATACTCCACTGATTCCAAGCACATTTTTCTCAGGCAGAGCTGGATAATCTACGGGAATGTTAAACACCAAAATGAGTAACAAGCTTGGCTGGAATTCCTCTGCAGGACAAGCAATGATCTCGTGTTCCTTTCCAGGGGTAAGCGAGGAAGAGGTCAGTGTTCCCAAGTCACTCAGATGGCCCAGCCCTCAGTGAAAGTGCCTTGGACACTTTAGGAGTTGAACAGTCTGGGGGAGAGGGAACTTGCAATGTCATATCTGTGCATGTCATGACCTTGCTTTCCTGTCAGGAGCAACAGTTCTGCAAGGTGTGAGGATTGCTGAGCTCACCTTGCTAAGCTGCCCTGCAGCTCACAGTTCTGGAAAAGAATTTTGTGTCCCCAGTAGCACCAGTCTGTCCAGGGGACAACAATCAGGAACGGTGCCAAGATAGGGGGATCCTCAGCTGGAAGAGAGAAAGGTCACAGAATCATAGTCCCAGAATGGGTCAGGCTGGAAGGGACCTCAGTGAGTCCCATCTGGTGCCACCTCCCTGCTCCAGCAGGGCCATCCCAGAGCTCAGGGCACAGGATTGTGGCTGAAAGCCCTGGAATATCCCCAGGGAGGACATTCCAGCCCTCTCTGGGCTCTGCTCATAGCTGGGCACTGCCCAGGGCAGAAGTTCTGCCTCCTGTGCAGGCAGTTCCTGGGCTCAGTCCCTGCTCATGGCTCTGGGGCCATTGCTGGGCCTTGAGCAGAGCCCAACCCTGCTCTGACCCTCCCTGCACACAGGGACAGACAGGGACAGACAGAGACAGACAGGGGCAACAGGGACACCCAGGGACAAACAGGGACACACAGGAACACACAGACAGAGACACCCAGGGACACCCAGGGACACCTGGGGACACACGGAGACACCCAGGGATGCCCAGGGGCATCCAGGGACAGACAGGGACAGACAGGGACACCCAGGACTGAGGCCCCCTCTCACTGGGGCTCCTCTCCAGGCTGAGCAGCCCCAGCTCCCTCAGCCTTTCCTGGGCACGGAGATGCTCCAGGCTCTTCCTCAGCTCCAGGAGCTCCTGTCCCTGCTGTGCTGAGGATCCAGAGCTGGACACAGTACTCCAGATGTGCCTCCAGGACTCAGTGGCAGGAACATCTAGTGGATGGAAGGTCTTCTCTGTGGGACATATCTTCTCAAAAAAAGCAATAGTCATCCTCTCCCCTGGGAGCAAAGGTTAGATCTCTCAGCAAGATGGTTCCTATCCCCATCCCAACATCTGTGAAGTTCAATAGGGACACACCACATTCTGGATCCCAAAAAGTTTGGGGCACAGAACAGCACCACAAATCCCTCAGAAATGACCACTCTCTGCTGCAAAAGTCATTGCTACTGCTCTTTCCTTTCCCACACTGGGGGACAAGCAGTGCCTGACCAGTGATGTCCCATCTGATGTGGTGGGGACGTGTCCCCAGGAGGCCATTTCTCCTCACTGCAGTGGGCAGCAGTGAGGGGTGCAGGTCACCACACACCCATGGCACATTAATCAGGTGGAATTCTGCTTGTGCACACACAGCCCCTGATTTCCATGAATCCCATGCCCAGGGTGGTTCCTGGAGACCCCAGAGCCCCACATGTGTCCACAGGACCTGGTGGCAATACAGCTTCCAACACTGGAGCAGGGAGGCAGATCCAGTCAAGGCCGAAAACCTCCAGGGCTGTGGAGAAGTTGTGTGGAATTAATTTTTTCTTTCACAAAAACATAGTGTTTTCATCTTTATAATGAAGTGTTCCTGTTTGCATGGGAATGCAGCAAGGGCTGTTTATTTATTTGCTTTTAATAACTGAGAACTGTTTACTTCTAAAGTGTTCTCCTGGTTTTCTGCCCCTGAAAATCCTCCCAAGAGGTCAAGGGAAGAAAGATGAGGTGTTTGTTTTTTTCATTAAGATTTCTACTTTGGCAAAAACACCTCCCCTCCAGTAAAGGGACAAAATAAGTGCTCAGAGCTGGGGATTGGTGCTGCGTGACAGATCTCTCCAGTGCCCAGAGGAGCTGCAGGCATTTGCAAATGAGCAACAATTCCCAGGTTGGGGCACTGGGACCAGCATGTAGAGGTTGTTCGTGTTCTGAGCCGCTCCAGGAAACCTCCCTTGGATTCTTGGCACGGGCCTGGGCTCTGTGATCTGGCATTGACCCCCGAAAGGCACATGGAGGCTCATTATCATTTGCTGACCCAACTCCTGTTTTCATTCCTCATGACAGAAATCTGCACAGTGTTTAATGCAAACAGAGGAAACACATTTATTGCCCTTTCTAAAAAATTCTGATGTTTCAAAGCCATGGTCAGAAAGCTGGAGTGACTAAATTCTTCTGCTGCACACCCAGCTCTGAATACTTTGTGCTGTCTTCTTAGGAAAACATCTTACAAAATTCTGCCTAGGAGATATTTCTTTTACATGTACTGGACTTTCACTGAGGGGCTGCAGGGCTCAATTTAAGGTCAGTTGTACTGTCTGCTTACAGGAACAGCCAGTTCTGTGCAGGAAACTCTATTTTTTCTGTAATTCTCCCCCACAGAAACCAGATCTGACCAGTATCTTGATTTTCTCATGGGCTTAGCCAGATGTGTGGGTCTCTGCCAACCTGCACGGCTACGGGGCTGTGCTCAGCCACCCCACCAGCAAAAATATGCTTTGCCATGGTTGAAAATGATGCCTGGGAAGGCTGACCTGAAACAGAGACTGGACAGAGCTAGAGAATAAAGTAAGTATTTATTGAAAGGTGTCCAGGATCCACCTAGGGCAGGACAGGAGCTTGACCAAGGTTGCACCCAGGGTGGACTAAGAATGGTCACAAAATGGCTGATCAGTAGCAAGATCTTACTTTTTATAACTTTTGGTCCATTTGCATATTGGGGTTTAATTCCCCAATTACAGCTTCAGGTTGCGAGGTCTCCTCTGCAAATATGAAAACTAAAGCTTAAGGCATCAAAAAGAATAAATAATCATTACAGCACAACAGAAGAGAATCTAGCAGTATACCCAACCTGGGGACAGGCTGGTGGTGAAGCAGCTGAGCTGCTGTGGTGAGCAAGGGATGTAGACTTGGGCAGGACTCAGGAGGAGATCTGGGGCTGAGTGGGGCTGAGTCCACTCTCCTGTTTGTGGGTGGCACCAGTCTGAGTGACGTGGGTGACACTCCAGAGGGAAGGGAGGCCCTCCTGAGGGACCCTGACAGGCTGAGGTGGGCATGTGAAATCTTACAAGATTCAACAAGGTCCAGTGCAAGGTGCTGTTGCTTTGAATCTTCTTCTCTGTCAGAGTTGGGATTAAATGCTCAAGAGATGATGTTTCGTGTTGAGACTCAGATTTTTATTAAGTTTAAAATTCTCAGTGCCCAGGGTTCCAACAAGATGCTGCACCTGAGTAGGGTCAATGCCAAGCATGGGCACAGACTGGGCACAGAATAGATGGAGAGTAGCCCTTGGGAAAACGACTTGGAGATGTTGGTGGATGACAGCTGGTGCACAGAAACTCTTTGTGCCCAGGGCTGAGCCCCCAGCACGGCAGCAGGGAAGGGAGGGGAATTCTGCCCCTCTGCCCCTGTGCTCAGGTGAGACCCCACCTGCAGACATGCCCCAACCCTGGGACCAGCACAGGAAGGACCTGGAGCTGCTGGAGAGAGCGCAGAGGAGGCACTGGAGATACTGTAAGGGCTGGAGCTCCTCTGCTCTGGAGCCAGGCTGAGAGAGCTGGGGGTGCTCACCTGGAGAAGGCTCCAGGGAGAGCTCAGAGCCCCTTCCACTGCCTAAAAGGGCTGCAGGAGAGCTGGAGAGGGGCTGGTGACAAGGGCTGGAGGGACAGGACACAGGGAATTGCTTTCTACAGAGGAAGGTTGGAGGGATATTAGGAAGAAATTCCTGGATGTGAGGGTGGGCAGGCACTGGCACAGGGTGCCCAGAGAAGCTGTAGCTACCCCTGGATCCCTGGCAGTGCCCAAGGCCAGGCTGGATGGGGCTTAGAGCAACCTGGGATAGTGGAAGGTGTCCCTGCCATGGCAGGGGTGAGATGGGATGAGTTTTATGGTCCCTTAAAAGGGGGGAGTGGACGGGTGTTGTTCCAGAACACAAAAATTTTCAAAATAAGACTTCTCTTGTTTTTAAAAACTAGCAAAGTGGACCTTACACCAGTTTTATTCTGATTTAATGCCACTCACCCATGTGGAGTTAAACTTCATAGGCTCAGGTGAGATCAGGATGTGATCTGGCCAGCACAGACTGTGGGACATGCTCTGCCCTGGCAGGAGTTCATCCAAAGGGGACCCTGGCCACGGTGTCATTTACCTTGTGCTGGCAGAGAGCTTGGGACCTGCCCCACTGATTTGCAATCTGAGCAGATGTGAAAGGAAAAGACCATTATTTTAATCAAATTAGAGCTCCGTGCATTGCTGCTAAGAACAGCCTGAAGGATAACACATTGTTCTGAGAGCACTTCACTGCCATGAGTGCTGTGACCTGGTAAATCACGTCAGGAAACCCATTCTGAGCAGCTTCAAACACATCTGTCATCTTTAGGGGTTTGTAAATTCCAGCTGATCACAGCAGAGTGCTTTACACTTGCATCCTTCCAGAAACTGAGAAAATGAAAGGGTGTTTACATGAGCATGAAGTGACAGGACAAACTGACAGAAATTAGGTGTAAATGAGATACTGGGAAGGAATTGTTCCCTGTGAGGGTGGGCAGGCCCTGGTACAGGGTGCCCAGAGAAGCTGTGGCTGCCCCTGGATCCCTGGAAATGGTTGAGGCCAGGCTGGACAGAGCTTGGAGCAGCCTGGGATAGTGGAAGGTGTCCCTGCCCATTGAAGGGGGGGATGAATGAGATGATCTTTAAAGTATTTTCCAATCCAAACCATTCCATAATTCTGTTATTCTATAAACTACTATTTCAATATCCAGCATGTCAGCGTGCCTCACGTTTGCTGGAGCTGTCAGGGACACCCAGCCACTTCCTTGAATGCTACAGAACTGGGAATTTGGGCAGTGAGTTGGTGTCCCTAATAACTCCAGACTGACACAGCTCTGCTTTTTCTTGCACAAATGCAACTCTAGTCCAGAAGAAAACAAATTATAAGCCAGGTGAACAATGACTTTCTGTAGCTCCAAGATGTTTGCAGGACAGGGTGGAAGCAAAAATTTCCTACATATACAGGTGTGTGTTGCATAGGGCTCTGCCTTTTCACCAGACCACCCCAGTGCTCCTGGATGTCTGCAGGATCCCTGGATGTTTGTAGGAGCCCTGTAAAGACTCCTGTCTCACTAACTCAGGGCTATTTTCCCTCTCCAGCTGACTCTCCAAGGGGCAGTCTGACAGTGATGGGCAGCACATATAGGCTGGTTGCTTACAGAGCACACAGCTCAAAATCCCTGCTCTTCAGTTAAGTGAATTGTGTATCTTACCGGGACTGCAGATGAAATAAAGTGCTGTCATGCTGAGAATGGCTTCACAGTCTTACCCTGTCCTCAACATAAAGATTAAGGGAAGAAGTTCTAGTTCAAGTGTTTGAGTGCCTGTATAATTGAATTTCGTGCTCAGCCATTCCCTCTGAAGTGGTGTACACAGGCAGTCACTTGAAAGGGGGAAAATCTTGTTCAAACCCTCTGTGAACTTTTCTGCATTCAGTGAGGTTTTCAATAGTGGGTAAATCCTGTTCAGACCCCTTTGACCATGGGATATTGATGAGAAAAAGCTTTGTTTCATAAATGTTTCTGGGCACAAACCTTATATCCAAATGACCTAAAATGTTTTCATAGAACTAATACTGTGAGTTGGAAGAAGGTGTGCAAGAAGAGATCACCAGCCTTTCTTGTCTGCATACAATCACAGAATGTCCTGAACTGGAAGGGACACACAGGGATCCCCAGTCCACTCCTGGCCCTGCTCAGACCCCCCAACAACCCCTGGGCATCCCTGGTAGCACTGTCCAAACTCTCCTGGAGCTCTGGCAGCCCCAGAGCCGTGCCCATTCCTTGGCAAACCTGGGCAGTGCCAGCACCCTCTGGGGGAAGAACCTTTCCATGATCTCCAGCCTAAACCTCTCCTGACACAGCTGTATGCACACATCAGAAATTATGAAGGCATATAAATTAGTTGCAGTTATTGAGGAACAGAATCAGACCCATGCACAGGCATCCTCTGCTTGCCTGACCCTCGTGAGAAGCCTCTGTGTTCAGATCAAAGCTCCTCATCAATATTCCTGTTATTGGCAATGGTTGTGCACCAAAGCCTCTGTAAGCTGCACCTGGATCTCTGTTAAGGGATCTGTAATGCGCCCCTTAGGTGCCTGTGATGGGCCACGTGTGGGCTTTGTGACATAACACTGCTTTGGGGACATCAGGGGCTCCATGGCTGTGAGGTGCCCCCCTGCTGCAGCCCCATTGTTTGCTCCATATCAGGCACTAGCAAGCTGCAGGGGCAGGTTTTCGTGCATCAGGAACTTCAGAAGAACCAGCAGATCAGTGGGGATATGCTCACACTAATTACTAATAATTAATCACCTTCCTTGTCAGATGTAGGGACTGTTGGTACTCTTGACCATGGCGGCCAGTGGGATGAGGTTCATCCCCTGTTCTCTGAGTGAGTGTTTGCATCCTCAGAGCAGACCTGAGCCCTGCTGGTTGCCCCTGAAGTGGGTTTGAAAGCTTGTTCATGTCCCCAGTCCATCCCCAGTCATGGAAATTGGACAGTCCATCAGGGGATGGAGCCAGTAAAACCAGAGTGCAGGGCCACAGGAGTGCCCTTTTCCCTTGTCCCCATCACCAACAAAACAAGCTGCAGCTGTAGCCCCAGGGCATCTCCCTGAGGCAAACTGGCTCCACAGTGCTCAGATGAGATGAGACCATCCCTCCTCACTCCAGGACATCTCAGCATCCAGCAGTGCCAGCGGTGCCCATTGAGGAGCCTGGCAGGGTCAACAAGAGCCCAGCTGAAATCCACCCCTGTGAGTTTCTTATCTTCTTCTGTGTTAGAGCTGGAATTAACACACAGGAGTCACAGTTTTGTGTTCAGACTCAGTGTTTATTAATTCTTATCCACAGCACAGTCTGACGAGTCGTGAGCTCTAACTAACAAGGTAGAAAATGGAGTATCTCTAACTCTTTCCAAGATCTTTTAAGTGCTAATTACCCAATAACGAGATGACACCCATATTATTTATATTTTTAATCCAATAACTGACCACCCAAGGTCTGCAATGAGGCGCTTTCCACCCAATTAGAAAAAAACACCCAAAACCAAGAAGAAGAAGGACTTAGACAATGCCTTAAATCCTCCACATTGCCCCATATATCTATTACTGTATACTCAAACCTTAAATTCTAAGTTTTCACCCTGTGAGATCACATGCTTCTATTCAAACTACACACCCACAACCCCAGTGCTATCACTCGACTTCAGAATCCTGTTCCACAGCCTCAGGTCAAATGTGCTTGCTTGAGGGTCAATGCCTTTTAGCACAGAAAGCCCAAGACCCTCAGCTTCCAGAGTTCCAACACACTCCTGGATCTACCTACACTCGTGCCCACCCTAAGAGCCCATTCCTGCCCCACACCTGCACGGAGGGGACTGCCTGGGCACCACTCCGGTGGTGGAGCTGGTGTTGCCTTGGAGCTTCTCTGCTCCAGGCAGGGCACTGAAGCGAGACTTGGAGCTGCACTGTTGCCAGTAGACATTTGAGCAGCACCCCTACACATGACATTTGTTTGTTCAAATGTAACACGATTCATGGGCTCTCTGGGAGCGTGCTGATGCTGTGACATTAAGCAGCCGATCACTCCTGTGCTTGGCAGGAGCTCAGTCCTGCTGAGATATGGCTCGCGCCCAGCACCTTCCCCAGCAAAGTGTGTTGGCATAAATATGTGAGTAATGCAGGTGACAGGCTTTGTGGCTCTGGCTGATTATCCCTCAGCTTTTATGTAATTTATGCCCCGAAAGTAACTGTGCTCAATCTTGTCCATGGATTTGATTCCTTTCATGTGGTTTTCTGTGCTAACGAGATTAAATCAGTTTCAATAGGCACCGTTTTAATGGAGATGATAAACTTTTATTGAACTCAAGCACATTAAAATGAAATGTAAGCAATAGGTGACTTTAGTATTAGTCTAGAGTCCTTTCCAATCTGGATCAAGCCAGCATACCTTCCCTGTTAAGCAACAGCCAAGCACCCCAGCACGTTTTATGAGCTTCTAAAAGAGCCGAAAAATCCTTCCCCCACGGAGCTTCCCTGTTTCAGTGCTGCTGGAGGCTGAGGTGGAGCATTAATTGGAGCAGCTCCATGACCTGGTGGTGCAGCCACGGAATGAGGGATAAACACAACTAAGTACAGGACTTCACATCTCCTGAAAACAGGAAAGCAGGGGATGGTAATTTGGTGTTTTACAGCAGCTTTGTCTGCTAATCTGTGATCTGTTTGGTCTGCCAGTAGGATTATTATGGTGGGTTTACTGAAGAAGTGCCAAAAATGATGTTAAATAAACTGTTTACACAATGTAACTAGAGGCTGAAAAGCTAAACAGAGAGTCCCAAACTCGGCCCCATCGCAGGTTTGAAGAAAAATAAACTCCTCAACACTTCCAACTGGATGCTGCTGCTCTGCAGAGGCTGCTCTGTTTGTTGAATATTAAAACATAAAATTAATGCATTTCCCCCTCTTTCTGGGGCTCTTTCCAAAGGTCTCATGGCTGGAAACATGATCAGATCATTTTGAGCTCCTTGGCCATCCTTGGAATTTGCTGTGATCATTTCAGTTGTTATAAAATATTCAAGTTTCAAAATGACTGCAAGAAAACCCATCATTCTTTAGAAGTGGGTTGTGTAATATTATTCTTGAGAAGACAGGAAGAGCCAGTGCTGGTTCTGTGTTCTCCAAGAAATTATAAAGGACACCTGGGAGCAGAAGTCCATGGTGATCTCCATTGTACCACATGTGGAGATGTGCTACAATAAAAAAATGCCATGTGCACCAGTGGGTGGGTGATGTGGGAGAGCTCTCCACCAATTAAAGGGAAAATTTGGAGGCACAAAAGAACTTTCTTCCCTTTCCTCCACTTTTGCCTGTCTTTTTCAAGGGTGTCTCGTTGCTGAGGAAGGAACTTGAGTGGAATTTGGAAGTATCAGTGGTGTCAGCTTTTTGGCTAGGGAATTGCATGGAAATCTCTCTTGAATTCTGAGTATTTCTGTTAGCCATAGCCTCCCCCCAGCAATCCAGACAGTTTCTGCAGCACATGGGATAAGCACGCAGTTTGTGCAGGGACCCATCAGTTACAGCCAGTGTTTCAGTCCTTGTTTTAGTGCCTGAGGGTGTGACTTTGGTTTTTTTTTTTCAACTATGTTGAGAAGAACAGGGCATAACTGGCATTGGCAATAACTTCGGGGCCCCATCCAGGATGGGCTTTTGGTGCTTGTGTGGGGTGTGTGAGTAACAAATTCCGTAGAGATCAAGGAACCCCACGTGTGCTGGCATCAAGGAGAGGGTGGTAGGACAGCGTGTGCCTGGCACCGTTTGCACAGAGCTTGTGTTGATGTTCTCTGAACATTTCAAAACAGTAGGCAAAGAGGGCTCACTGACAGAGCTTGCATGGGCTTTCAGAATTCCCTCATCAGAGGTGGCTGGAGTGGCTGGATCATCCACGGCATGGCCAGGGTTCAAAACCTAGAGGCAGGATGGAAAATCAGACCTCTTTGTCCTGGTGCAGACCTACAACAGGGCTGCCAGGTTTCCTGCTGGGTTCTGTGCTGTCAGCTTTCTTCATGGATTTTGTACAAAACTGAGGGAGATGCTGTGAAGGTGCAGTGTAAAAATGCCATTTGAACATGCCTGTGTGGTTTGGCTTAGTCTGATGTGTATGCTCCGTGAGAGAGCTTTGGGCATAGGGAGACACAATTTATTTATTTTTTCTATAGGAACCAGCTTTGCTAATTGCACAATCTTGCTTTGTTCGCTGAGATCCTATGGTTAGATAAGGCAAAGCTGTGGTGACATTGCACACACAATCACGTAGACACTGCAACACATGTTCAATATGTTTAAAAGTGAGGGGGGGAAAAATCAGTAACTAAATGCATTTATTTATTTCCAAGAATACTGTAAAAGCAGCAGATCTGCCTTAGAGTGGTGCACAAAAGGTCACTACAGAGTCAGTGTCCCAAAGGACAAGGGCATCTCCTGCTGCCACGTTGGCCACTTGCTGGCAGCAGAGGAAAGTGGAGAGCTGTGAGCCAGGCACTGCAGCATCCCAGCACCAACAGCCAGGAGGGACAGTGTCTCTGCTATCCAGGGACAAAGTGACAACCTGGCATAGCGGCTCAGGGGTCAGGGACAAGATGATATCTGCTGTGACGGCAGTGGGGGTGTGCCAGGGGCTGCAGCTGAACCACTGGTGTGAGTCTGGGCTGGGGGAGAGGGGCAGTCACTGGCTGCAGTCACAGCAGTCACAGGGGACAGCCCTGGCACAGCTCTGCATCAGGGGCCTTGAGAAAACCTGCTTTTGAGACCCTTCTGTGCCTGGGTGGATTTGTCATGAGACACACAAGAGCAGAGAGCCAGACCTGACACCACAGACCCCTCCCCAAGCTGTCCTGCAAAGCTCTGAAGGAGAGGCTTCCCAGCAAAGCCTCAATAAGAAATCAAGTGTTTCCCCCTCGTTTTTCTTTTCAAAAGGACTGGACTTGGTGAAGATGTCTCGAGTTATTCAGCTCAAAGGGTTAAAGTTTGGCAGTGTTGCAAGCAACCGAACAATGGGTCATATCATGGAAACTGTCAGGCAACTTTAAATATAGCTGTTATGATCTGCATAGTCTGCAATGCTCTGGAAACCAGGATGAGCAGCAAGGGGAAAAAATTCATAAAGTCCATGGAGTTGTTTAGGTTAGTCAGGAACAGAGAGCACTGCAGGGAGTGCAGAAAGCCAAAGGGCGCCCAGGGAAAGGGGCGGGCAATGGGAGGGCAGGAGCAGGGAAAGGAGCCCACCAGGAGGGAGACTCAGATGAGCCAGACTGGAATGATGTTGGGGAGGGGTGATGCTCAGTGGCTGGCTGGTTTTGGAAGTTTAATGGATTTGTTTGACAGCAGCTAGTGATCCCCTTTCCCCCAGACCTTCTCCTTTTGCCACTCGCACATGCCCAGACACCGGAGAACTGGTTTGGTGTTTGCACAAACCAACCTGACAACGAGCCAGGAGTCAAGGCCAGGCTCAGCATTGATGTGGGGCTCCCACATCCCCACAGGCACCCTCACCACTCACCAGGAAGGGCCACAGCATGTCAGCTCCTTCCCCTGCATCATCCCAAGCATCCCTTCTGAGATAGCCAGCGAGCGTGGCCTGAACTTGGAGCCCGAGAGCTTCAAAGTGAGTCGGAAACTATTTTATCAAGGCGAGATCAGTGCAGGCTGCAGTGCTGGAAGTCAGTGGGGCTGGGGAGTTCTGGGGAGCTCTGTTACGGGAAGCCACTCTTGCTGTGCTGTCTGGACGTGAGCCTGGCACGGGGAGCGAGGCCTGAGGAGCACCAAGCTATGCAGGAGGTCACACCCGCCATCCCTGAGGTTCTCCAGGCCGATGCTCAGCTGGAACGGTGTTATAGCCAGCGAGCCTGATTGATTTATGCTGCTGGAAGAGGTTTTTGTTTCCTTTCTTCCTCCCCGGTGCCCTGAAGTCCTTCCTTATCCAGCAGCACCGACAGGCAACCAAAGGGCTGTGGGAGCATTGGAGTGCCCCAGCCACAGCCATGCCCCAGCTCAGATATGTCACAGGAATGGCACCTCATGGGACACCACGGCCTTGCTGCCTCCTTGCAAGCACCAACACAGCAGTTTCCCTGCTGGCTCATCACCTGCCATTTGCTGGCCATTGTCTTCAGAGCTCCTTGGGGACAAAATGACCTGCCATTTGATGGACGTGTCTTCAGAGCCCTTTAGCCACTCTCTTTGGCATAGAGTGGTCTTGGGAGTGAGTTTTGGCTCCTGTCAGTGCCCTTCCCATCCATCCTCACAGAAGTCCCATCTGTCTCCCCATGAGCTGTACTCATTGCCCCACAGGCTCCTGTGACACCCCTGACACCCCGTGGCCCACACAGCCTCCCTTGTACCCATCTGGTCCCCTCATCTCCAGCTGCCATCATGGCTGAGATCAGCATCCTGAATGCCAAGCAGGGACAGGAGCTGCTCTTGGACAGACCCTCAATCTTGAAATCATTGGAAAATTTTCAGGGACCGTTTGGGGCAGGTCTGTGCCAGGGGAGGGCTCCAAGGCACAGAGGGACACCCCCTGTGCTACATGGCACAGCGCTGACCTGAGTATTTCCACTGGCCTTTTCTTGACCATTTTTGGTCCCTTTCATTTGTTTTTGAATCTGTTCCTCCTCTTTGCCCAAGTTCTTCTGCGCTAATTGGGAACTGGCTCCTCTCGGGGTGGGAGGTCTGTCAGGACCGCCTTATGACAGATTTACTTTGTCTCTCTGTCTCTGCATTTTGGCAGTTTTGTTCTTCTGCAATGTTCTGGATTTGGATTTTGCTTCTCAACGCTGATATCCTCACAATAGGCAGCCTATGGATTGAATAAATTAAAACATAACAAGCTGGAATGCAACTGGCAGCTCTGCAAGATCCCCATCAGCACAGCGGGGCTTGTTAATGCACAGCTGAACTTTCTCTGGGCAGGCACGAGCCTGTGGCCACAGCCTGGCTGGATGGGGGAGCCAGGTGGGATGTAGATGTGCTGGGCAGTGTTCTGGGCTGTGTCCTGAACCACAGCAAAGGCGCTGACAGGTGGGAAGTGTCGCCCAATATCAGATTCAGAAGGAGGACAAGTCTAGAAGATAGACTTCACTCATGTTGATCCTTGCACCCTACATGCTCTGGGTTCATCAATCCTCTTCATTCTGTGACTGGAGCCTCCCCTCCATCCCACTGCCGTGCTAATGAATGCCAGCAAAACCTTGCAGCTGGGTGCCTCCTGCAGCACAGTGGCTCTGTGTTCATGCCAGCCTTGTCCCCTGCAGAGGAGTGTCTGTATCATTTTTCCTGCTCACTTCAGCTGTAGAGGATCCATCCAGGGGCTGTATCACTCCTGCTTCTGCTTTCCCTGCAAAATTTCTCCTTTTGTCAGCCTGAGCTCACCCAGGCTCATTTTCAAGCCAAAGGGGTTTTTGCTAACCCATTGCTAACTTGGCTCAGCAAATGCAACGTCCTCAGGGAGCCCCATTGCCTGTCCTGTGGTGGAGGTGACACACAGAACACCAGCTGTGACAAGCAGCCAGTGAACGAAGAAAAGGAAACTGCGGGTGGCACTGAGTGTGGGAGTCCATGGCCAGCGTGGGATTGCAGGAATGCTCATCCCAGCTTGCAAAGCATCAGGAGGAGATCCAGACCAAGGGAAGGCCCTTGAGAAATGGATAGCATGTGGGCTGGGGCCAGAGCTGTGATGGGAACTCAGGCAGGGAGCAAAAGGGAAATGGGGAAGCAGGGTGGGAAAGCAGTTTGCTCTCCCTCCTGAGGATGCTGCCGCTCACTGCAAGCCAAGGCCCACGAGCTGTGGGCAGCCCTGGCACCTCCCCTGCTGCCCTGGCCAGCCCCTGGCAGCTGTGGAGTGCATGGCACAGATACTGTTTGGTTTGGGTCACACAAGCCTGTCAGCAGCACAACAGGAAAGCGAATGTGACACACGCACGTGTCAGAGCTCGCTCACGTTTCCTGACACAGCTCTGCCCAGCAGGGCTGGCCAGCACCTGCTTTTCATTAGGGCACATACTCTCCCCAGTGCCTGTCTGCAGTCGGCCACAGGAGCAGGAGAAAGACCAGCACATTAGAAAAATCTGGGATGAACAGAGAGGTCTGGTTAGGGTCTGCCCAGGAACAGTGAGAGGAGCAGATAAGCACTTTCTCCTGGAAGGAGAACAAGCAGGCTGAGGGTAAGGGACATCTTGCACGGACAATCACTGCCAGGGTGAAGGGCAGGAGGGTTTCAGAGGAGTGAGATGAAAAGACCACAGCAGAACAATTTCTCTGGGTATCCTGAGGTGTGTTTCAGGGCATTTTCCTTCTTGTTTCTCTTGAGTGTCTCACAATTAGTGAGATTCTGTTGTTCTTTGAGGCTTGGGCAAAATCTGTGCCCTCTCTCCCTGAAGTCTGGGTACTCACCTTACTCTTGGGAAGAGAATTTCTGCACAGAATCCAATTCACCTCTGAAACCAACCATGCTCCTCTTCCCAAGGTAGGACAATGGTAGGACCACAGCCAAAGTTTCCAAGATTGGTTTCTCATTTACTACTGTGGGATATATCTAAATCCTAACAGTGAGGCAGGGAACCATCAAACCTCACCAGTGCCCATATAATGCAAATTAAGAACTGAAATAGGTGATGAAGTCAAGCCAGAGGGATGGCTGTGCAGGGGGCTCAGCAATTCACTGCTGGGTAGTCCAAGAAAGGATGTCATCTGGCTTGTCTTCCTGCACAGAGCAGGCCAGAGTCTTTCCCCCAGTGAGTATTTACAGAGCACGTATTTTGGTGGGTTTTTTGTATTGATTTTTGAGTTGGCAACAGGAGGAGCTCCTCCCATGTTTGAGTTGTTCCAGTGCATTTCATTCTACATCAGATCTTCAAATTAACCTAATGATCAGCTTGATTAAATTATGGTAAATCAAGTAACATACCCATGTCATCTTTCTGGAAAGACATCAGTCTTGTTCAGTTCTGAACCTCCCAAATCAGCTCTACATTTGACTAGCTGTGTCTCTTCCAATCCAATGGGGATTTGGGACTAGACACCCTCCTGAAGTCCCTCCAACCAACATTTCTTTTCTTCTATTTTCAGCTTGTCCTAGGAAAGTCAACCCTTTGCATGGGCTTCAGGTTTTCTGGGGACCCCTCAGCTCAGCTCTGGTGCCAGAGCAGCACCCAGGATGGAACAGTCCAGCTCTTTCCTTAAACCCAGAATTATGCACAGCAGCCTCACCCAACCCCAAAGAGTAGAGGGCATCACACTTCACAGTCCAAGGAGAGACCTGTGTGAAAAATTGTTTCTTATATGCATTAAATGTATAAGTTGTTAGCTACTATCCATGTGAGGGAGACAGAAAAGAGGAGAGGGAGGATTTGTTTCAGAAGGTAAAGCTCACTAAGTTCCAGCTTGGTCTCAGCTGGCCAGGCTACTGCAGAGATCAGGACCTGGGGATAAGGTTGAGGCAATGCTGTTGGATGATAGGGAGTAGGAAAAGATGTGTGATCCCGAAGGTTGAATTCTGATTTTGGTCCTTGGATACGAAAATATTCCCAGTGCACAGGACAGTAATACATAGAATCATACAGTGACAGAATGGTTTGAATTGGAAGGGACCTTAAAGCCCATCTTGTTCCACCCCCCTGCCATGGGCAGGGACACCTTCCACTGTCCCAGGCTGCTCCAGCCCTGTCCAGCCTGGCCTTGGACACTTCCAGGGATCCAGGGGCTGCCACAGCTGCTGTGGACACCCTATGCCAGGGCCTGCCCACCCTAACAGGGAAAAATTCCTTCTCACTATTGAGACCTTTAAGGAAATGGCTCTCTCAGCCACCTTTATGAGCCACTTTCAAAAAACGATTAAGACATGAAAATTTTACATCATTTTCTGATATCCTCTCAGCTTTTCACAGCCACACCTGGAACACCTTTTCAAATCAACACACTTACAGTATCCCAGGTCCTGAGAGTTCCCTGTTTGTTCTGTGCTTTGGCAGCTCAGCCTGTGCACAAACAGCATGTGAACCCACAGGTGGCATCCACTGAACCCTGATGGCTTGGATCCTCCAACAGCTCTCATGGCAGCCTATTCAGCTGGAGTCACTGCCCCTGCTGCAGGTTTGAGAGGTTTTTCTGCCTCTCAGCAAACACATTTTCCCTAAGCATCTTCACCTTCCCCGCATGGAGTGTCTGTCTGAGCACCCAGGGGTTGTGCTGGTTGGTGTACTCCTCATCCCTCAGTCAGTAGTCTGCCCAGACTTTAGCCAGAGAAGGAGTGAAAATCCTGCTGCTCTGAGTGGATATCTGGGGGGATAGAAAAGAAAAGGGGCACTCCACATCTCATAGTGTGGAAAATCCTCAGGGTTTGAAGAGAAGGAAGTTGCTAGAAGAGCTTTGGTTTCACGTGGCAATTTTTGCCTGACACCTCCTGCCCCAGCCCACCCCAGGCAGGAGGCAGGGCTTGGGAGCTGCTCTGGAAGACAGTGCAGCTTTCAGGAGTTCCTCACACCAGCCTGATGAGCCCCTGTGGAATGGCGGCGTCCAGAGGGATGGAGGTGGGGCCGTGACCCGGTGCTTATGGAGAAAGGCAGCAGGAATTAGATCTGTCCCACAAAATAAACAGCCTGAGTCTCTAATTTCCAAACAAGCCCCAATGGCCCCTTTCCCTGAGCTGTTCTGCTGTGACTAATTGTGCTGGTAGGTGTTGGGTCAAAATCAACAATGGTTCTCCACTAAGGTCACTCACTTTCTCTGTTTACACTGCTAATTTTATCGCTGCTCAGAGTGGCTAATGAGATTATTTATACGTTTAGCAGTGATAAATGTTGATGCTAAAAAAAGGCTCTCTGGCATGGGCAGGTTAAGGGCTGATATGGCACATCTAGGACTTTATCATCAAAGGAATTAGCACTGTGGGTAAGAGCTTTCCTGGTTTTCTGCAAAGCTGAACATTTATGAATGGGGAATGGTGACAGCAATTAGCAATGGTGGTGGTAATCACAATTATTAGCCATGGTGACCTTTAAGAGCCTGGATTTTACACATCTCCCGAAGGGCAAAGGGAAACCCTCCCAGCCTGCTTTCCGTGGTGAAAAGCTGCTCATAGCTGCAGGTGTGTAAAACAGGGGCTGTGGGAGAGCAGAGATAGAGCTGCACTCCTGCAAACACCCAGCCCTCCACCTGAGAGCTGCTGGGAGCAGGGGTGCACAGCCCAGGGTACCGAGGTCTCCCTCAGGGATGGGCAGGCCCAGGAGCAGCACTGGGGTTATTGCAGTGCTCAGAGAAGGCTTCTCATTCCTCTGGAAAAATGTTTACTTGACCAGGGATGCCACTGAGGTTCAGGACTCACTGAACTTGCAATTTTGGAAATTCCTGTCACTCTTCCTGTCAGGGTGGGTGCTTGGACTACATCACCCAGGATGCTCCATGAGGTCTTCCCTAGGAGCCGGGCTGATGCATGGTGAAAGCCCTTGGCTGCAGCCCAGCCTGTCTCAAACAACCATGAGGCCCTGATGTGTCTTTTCTAATTAGAAAACTCACCCTTTTCCAGTGAGAGATGATATTTTAAGAATTTTTTTTGTGATATTTGATTCCATCTTGAGAGAAAACTCTTGGCCTTTTTCATCTTGGAAAAGGGACATGGGAGCATGAAAGGGATCTCAGAGCCAGGGAATTGGGAAGATCTGTTCTGGAGTCATCATGGCCATGGGCAGCAGAGGAGGGACAGCAGTTAATGTGGATTTTGGAGAGGGAAACCAAAGAGAATTGCTGCATGGCAGGAAAACAAGCAGAGAAAGACAGCATGCAAGGAAAAGGGGCAGGACTTGAACTTCACACCAAGACAATCCATAGTTGTGCTGGGAAGGTTGCTGGATGTGCTCTCAGATCCTCATTCCTTGTACTGTCCATAACTAACGTGCTGTGATGCCCATAGCATCCCAAATCCAAATCTTAATCACTCTAAGAATTCTTGGATTCTGATCTTCATTCAAACTAAATCCACCTGTTACAGACACTGCTCTCCCAGGTTAAATAAGTGTGAGCCCAAGCCAATTTCATCCTCTGCTTGGAGCTCCTGTGCTCTCTGCACATCTGCTTTCATTCCTGCCATGCACATCCCACTCCCAGTGCCCCCTCTGTGGTAGGATGGTGACAGTGATTCTGCAGGAACACGGGCTGGAAGGAGGGAGGGACAGGGAGCAGAGCCTCCTTTTATTGAAGTGTTTTTTTCTCAGAACATCTGCTGGGATCAGGGTGTGGTTCTGGGTGTGTTGAAGGCCCAGGATTGGGGTGATTGCACAGGCTGGGGGTATCTCGTGGTGGGTATTGCCTCAGGGAAAGGTGGACCATGTACACTGACCACTGTGGGTGCAATTGGTGCAGCTCACAGCTGCTTCCAAATTCCCTGCAGGGCAGGAGTGGGCCAGGGGATCTGATGTGGGTCCCAGGTGAGGTGTGGCCCTCTGTGCATAAACTCACCAAACCCCAACACCACAAAAGGGTGGTGATCCTGCTGCTGGAGCAGCAGTGTGGCCCCTTCATGGATCAGTCTGGATGGATCCTCACCCCCGTGGATTTGTTCATGCCTTATCCTAGTCACATTGAGATCAGGATTAAACTGATAAAGGTCTGGATTTAGTTCCAGGGATCCCCTGGGGTTGGTTTTCCTCTACACAGGTTGCCTGCTGCTCCCAGCAGAGTCTAAGGCCACAACCACATGGTTGCCACAGCCAGGGCATGTGCAGAAATTTATCATCTATATCCACTGAGGCCTCCTGGGGCACTGCTCCTGTCTGGCATGACAAATTTTGGATTAACTGAGCACCAGCCAATAGTTTTGCCACTGGACAGCTGAGCACACCCACCTTTTATCAGCCTTTGGGAATACAGGGCTTACATATTCTCTGGAAGTTTCTCTCTCAGAGCACTCCACAGCTCTCACAGATGTTTCTGTCTCTTGCCCTGATGATGTGAAAAGCCAGCAACAGGATCCCCCAGTATTTGCCATGCCACATGTGCTTAGGGGTGACTCTCAGCTTTGTATAATGCTACAATTTCAGAATAATTTATTTCCAGTGGTGAGAGGGGCACCAGGATTGCATTTGTGTGTTTTGAGTAGGCAGCTGACATCACTTTCTGAACAACTTTTCCTCTCTTATCACAATGAAGTCATTAGAATCCTGCAGAGGATCACTATTTGTTTTCAAAACAGTGGATGTTTTGTGCCATTGAGCCTAGATAAGAGTTTTTGGGGTGAACAGTGGTACTTGTGAGGAGGGAATTAGAGTTGTAAACCCAGGTGAAGAAACACCTGTTTTGGATGGTGATTCTTGGTGCTCCTTCCCTGGTGTGATGAGCAGGGTGGTGCTGAACCAGGCAGCCCTTGTGTCCTGCCATGGGCTGATAGACCATGGGCCATTATTCCTTTCAGATTTTCCAAGAGGAAAGATTATATTTTTTTATGTGATGATAAACATTTTTGCATTATTGAATTCTTCAAATGGGAGAGAAAAATAATTTTTTGTAACTATGTCTTTGAGGGCCTGTTCTCTGTAGATCACCTTGGAAAAAGGACCTGAAAGACCTGGTGGACACTGAACATTATAGCAAAACTGCATAAGGAGAAATGTTTCTAACAGGTAGAGCAAGGTTCACCTTTCCTTCGGCACCACAGAGGCCACATCTGGAGTCCCTTGTCTAATTCTGCAGTCCCCAGTATGGGAGGGATGTGGAGCTACTGGAGAGAGCCCAGTGGTTTGAGAGAGCCCAGTTAGATTGGGCTGGGAGATATTGTATTCAAAGGCTCTAATAACTGGTAACTGCTTTGGGTCCCGTGGAGATGATTCCACTGTGGTGATCACAGAGCCTTCAGAGAGGATTGTACATGGACCCCTCAGGAAGGGTTAAACATCCTTGCCCTCCAGGCAGTGCTGGGGTGCTCAGCAGTCTGGCACAGAGCTGGTTCAGCCCTTGTCTTGGGGCTTCACCCAGTCAGGAGGTGGAGGTGAAGAGCTGGAGGAAGGTCAGTACCATGGAACAGGAGATCCTGCTCCATCCAGCCCCCTCAAACAGGGGCCAGTGTGGGCACATCCTCTGTTACCAAACACCTGAGGAAGTGCCCTGCCAAGTGGAGCTGCAGCCACAGGGCAGCCCAAGCACCTTTTTTTTTTTTGTTGAACTCTTCCCTGGCATAAACACGGCCCGGCTGAGCTCGGGTCCTGTCCTCAGGGCTGGAGTCAAGAGCTATACATTGTGTTCTGTGAGCCAGCACATGAATGTAAACAGCAGGCTCCAAAACAGTGGCAGGAGAATTAACTGATGCTATATGCTGCTGCTTCATGTTTTCTTTGGAGTTGAGGAATAGGTTTTGGAGAGATTTTCCTCCCCATTTTCTCCTTGTGCCCTTGGACATAGCTCCGTTATCCCCAGCTGACTTGCCTAAGCCTATAATCCCTGGTGCTCAAGAGAGTGAGAAGAAAATAGGATTCAGAGTCCAAAATGCCTCATGTGTCGGCCTCTAGAAGATTCCTACCATCTGCTCTGGCCACCAAGCAAAGGGACTGAGCTCATTTTGTATCCTGTCATGTAGTGCTGTTGTGCACAAGGAGCTGGAAGGGCCGTGGAGGGATCTGTCTGCAGGACCTGGGAGTGCTGCACACCCCCAGAGAGAGCTGCCCCCATGAACTGCAGTGCCTGAAAAGCACCTGTGCCTCACCCCAGAGAAACCTGAGAGGCAGATCCTGAGTTCCCACCTCCAGGAGAGACCTTGCAGTTTGAAAGCATTTATCCTGCATGCTTGGATCTGAAAACATGCCAGCAATCTTTCTGCTGTTTGAGGTCAAGATAACAAATCACCCGGCACATTTACTCAGAGCAGCCACTGACATGCAAAGGAAGGGCCTCCAAGATCATACCCAGCTCTCTGCTTCTGGCCAGCCAGGGCTCAGAAGCATCTTGATCTGCCAGGGGCACCGTGTTTGCTCCTCTGTGCAATGCCAGCTGCTGTCATTCCCTAGGAATGCCCAGCCAGGAAAATCCAGCTGCTTTCCTACCCTGTGTATTTCCACATCCCTCAAAAGCTGTCAAGCTGCAGCAGTAAGGGTGGATCGCTATTGTTTTTGACAATCTGTGTTGGTTTCCATGCTTAGGTACGACCTGTAAGCAGCTGTTGGCATGGAAGAAAGGCTTATTTATTGTTAGCTGAGACAAAATCCTCTTGCCAATGAAGTCGGTTGCTGCCTTATATTGCAGCAAAAGATGAATTCACAGTCTTAATTTAAGTTGCTGTCACATACCTGGACTCAGAGCAGCCAGTACTTCCCACAACTTGCAAATCCAGCCATCACTGCTGGGGTCTAATGCATCAAGGTTATGACTCCTCCAGATGCTTTCCAGCATCTCAGCACAATTCCAAGGAACAGGCAGCACAACAAGCTTTTGCTTTTCAGGGCAGTTCACCAATCCCTGGCTGCAAGGCAGGGGCAGCCAGGGGCAGGGGTCATGCCCAGGGATGTCCCTGTGCTGCTCTCCAGGTGGAAAATGGGGTCCAGCCACACTCCTGGGGAAAAGGAGCAGCCATCACATCCCTGGGCTGAGATGTTGGTTTTGTGAGTTTTTTGGACACCTCTGTTACAGCTAGCATTGTCTCACTTCCACCAGCAGCCGTAAGCCCTGCTCCTTATTTTTCCCCTAAATCAAAGATTCTGCTTGTAGAAATGTGGCCTTATAAACACTGTTCAGTCACTTCATCATATTTTCTTGGATAAGTTAAATTAATTGACCTACTTTAATCTCTCACTAAAACATGCCCTTTAGACATGATGTTTTTCTGTAGCTCATTTCAGAACCCTTTCATTTTTTTTCACTTTTCGGTATCTTAAAAGAAACTCGTAAGGGTAAAAATAGGAAGGCTCTTCCAGTGAGGTCTTATCAATGTCATAAACAGATAATTTTGACACCATTCTCAGAGTCAGTGTCATCCAGTCTCTGCAGGCAGGATTGTGTTCCTATATGGGGACAGAGCATTGCTCAGGCAATATTTGCTAATGTTGTCAGCAGTGACCCCAAAGTCACTTTTAAGGTCGTGGCTTTCTGGGGTGCAATGCATTGTCCTGCCCATGACATTGTCATCTTACTTCTTGAAAGTATAAAATGTATCTGGCTTCAGACCAGGGAAGGGAAGGGAAGGGAAGGGAAGGGAAGGGAAGGGAATGGAGCTGGG
>VWZU01015289.1:0-22097 GCA_013397095.1 Sterrhoptilus dennistouni
CTGCAACCCAGGACAACACATAAAGGATCTGTGATTGATTTTACCATCTCTTCTGTTTAACTAGAAAGAGAAATTAGCAATAGAGGGTGGAAAAATGGGGGGAAAAAATGGAGTTATGTGATTTGAAGAATTGTATTTTTACAAAATATAATTTTTAACATATTCAGGACTAAAAAGCCACAAATTATGGTAACTTCATATCTTCCTCTGGCAAGCTAATTCACTATTGAAATTCCAAAGCCTTCAGGGGAAGCCGTATGAGGAGTGGCTGAGGTCACTTGTCTGTTCAGCCTGGAGGAGACTGAGAACGGACTTCATTGCAGTTACAAGGAAGAGGAGGCACAAGTACCAATCTCTCCTGTGTGGTGACCAGTGAGAGGACCTGAGGGAATGAAATTGTGTCAAGGGGGGTTTTAGTTGGGTATTAGGAAAAGGTTCTGCCCCCAGAGGGTGATTGGGCATTGGAAGAGGCTCCCTGGGGAAGCAGTCACAGGATCAGTCTGCCAGAGTTCAGGGAGCGCTTGGACAGTATTCTCAGCCATATGGGGTGACTCTTTGGGATGGTGCATTGCTGGAAGATGGACACAATGGTCCTTGTGTGTCACTTGCAGCTCAGGACATTCTGTGTTTCTGTGAATATCTTACTATTTGATTTCTCTGCCTTGTGTGTAGGACCTTGGTTCCAGGTTCTTAAGCATTAGTGATGCAAACCCTGGCTCATAACATCTTCTCTCACTGGCCCAGAAAATATAACCACTGCACATTACAGCTTTTGACACAAAATGTTAGGTTTGCAGAGCTCATGAAAAATTCTGTGTTAAGGCTTGTTTCAGATTGAAGACATTTTTTAATTGTCTTCACTTCGAGAACACAACAAGCAAAATCTAGATGCAATGTTCACCTTTTTTTTACTATTCCTAGGTTAGTCTTGTACTTAACAATATTTAAGAGACTGACTACTACACTGCAGAAACTTAACAAAGGATAGCACCTAGTCTGTCTAATTGCATCAAAAATTAATATTAAGGAACTCAATAGAGACAGCAGTTGTTACTGACCTTACTAGAAACAGCTCCTTTTTGAGAACATTCAGTGAACTACTTTTTAGGTGAGATGTGTCCTCTCTGTTCCCTAAAATTCAGATCAAAATATCAGGAAATTTCAATATAGAGGTCAATAGTAATTCCATTACAAGTCTTTCACAACTGAAGATTTATTTTAACTTCAGTATCACTTTCTTCCCAACACATACATTTCTTAATTCAAATTAGTATTTCTTCCATGACTAAACATTTTAAGATTCTTGTATTCTTCTATTATCTACTTACACTTTCTTAATCAGTCTGGGTTTTCTTCTTTATCAACTTACACAGTTCTCTTGTTCATTTACTTGTGATACTCTTTGAAGCAGTTTTCTTCCTTCAGAAACCCTCCCTAAAACATTTCTGTTTCACTCACACATTGATTTCAAAGGAAACTGAGTAGTTTACTGAATTTACAGCAATTATCATTCTGTTGAAATAGAATAATCAATCTGTTGGAGGAGGAAATCTCTAACAAATTGTTTGAAACTTCCTTAAATAAGAGAGAGAGAGAGAAAGATTACTTCTACAAGGTCTTTTCGTTAACATTTTTTTTCAAGGATTCACTTAAAAAAATTAAATTTTTCGCATGAAGAAGTCAACCTTTATAAACTAAATGGCAGTGCTTATGGATAACATTATATTTTTATTAGACTTTTAACCTTGCAGTAGTCACACCAGACAAATCAATATACAATACTTCCTGGTTTCTTTTTGAAGAGATAAAGTTTGTGACTTCTGTAATGTCATTGAGGTTCAAAAAGTTTCATTTCAGAATGAAAAAAAAAATCAGTACAACATACAACATTGAGATCTCTCATCTCATATTGCTTTTCTTGTTTTACTTGTTCTATTATGCAAGAAAATCCATTGGCGACAAAGGGAGTTCAAGGCAATATAAGAGCATGTGCAGTGAGAATCTCCAGTACAGAAACTAGAGATAATGTTTTCTTAGGCTTATAAGGGTAAATCAACAGCTGCATGTCACATAGAAATACATAGAAAATTTCATCCCAGGAGCAATATGGAGGGTTTAACTGGGAGGCAGTCAATATATACAACCTTTGTGACATCAGGAGCTTTACAGGATGTCACTGTTCTTCTTATTTCTGTAGGCCTCCAACTGGAGGTTTGAGGAGAGGTTCTGTATTAGAGAAGAGACTTTATAGTTGAAATATTGGATGAAATATGAAATAACCTCGTGTTGCACTGGGAGTTTCTATTTAATGTGTTCCTGAACTTGTTCTTTCTGTGTATGAAAGCCTTGAAGCTCAGTAAATGAATTCAACAAATTCTTCTATGTGAAAACATTTTTATTTTGCCTTTTTTTTTTCCTCCTTAGGTTCCAATCTCTCAGTGACCCAGTAAAGGCAAACTTATTCCTGGGAGAGCTTCACTGATCACAGCTAATATCAGTGAGTGCCACTGGATCATCATCAACAGAGCCTTATGTCTCTGTGCATTTCAGTCACATTAGAAGCTCTATAAAATGGTGCTATATTCAACCAAAAAAAAAAAAAAAAAACCAAACCAAACCAAACCAAACCAAAGCAAACAAAAAAAAAAAAAAAAAAAAAAAAAAAAAAAAAAAAAAAAAAAAAAAAAAAAAAAAAAAAAAACAAAAAAAAAACAAAACAAAAAAGAAACCACCCAGAAGTACTGTAAAATGAGGGCCAGGTTTAGTTCTACCTACTTAAATCAGAATGCCATTTATGTGTGTTTGAGTACTGAAATGATATCTTAATGCTCACTTACTTTGAAAATAAAACTCTATTAGAGTCATGCTATTTCACACAAAAAATTAGGCTTGCTTAAGTTTTGTATTTATTTATTGAATGTGTGTCCAAAAATTTTATTCATTGACAGCCTCCTCTCAGTGGTACTAATGGAAAGTTTAAAAAGACATATTCAGAGTTACAGCCTTTCATAAAAGTCTAGTTCAGAAAGGAATGAAAAAATTCTTAGTTAATCTCCTGCATATCGCAAACCATTAGATTTTGCCCATATTAGACTCAATAAGTTTATGAAGATGAAATCATTCCTCAGAAGATAACCTATTATCAGAATTTCTATTCTCAGAAACTGGTGAAGTTAGAGGTACTGCTGTGCATGCATTTGGCATTTAAAAAAGCCTTAGAAAACCATGGTTTTCCATGTCAGTCTGGTTGAATGTGTTTGTGAACATGAAATTTCCACATCATTTTGACCTTTGACACCTGGAGAAGGCCTACTAAGATGACTATGGGAAGATTGTCTTTACCATCTATATGTATGAGCCCAAATCCTTTGGTTTCTTATTTCACATATTGGTAAACACTAATGCATTTCAAAGCAAAGATTGGAGAGAAGGCGGGGGGGAGAGGGAGAGTGGGGGGGGAGGGGAGAGAGAGAGAGAGAGAGAGAAATAACTAAGAAGAAATGTATTAATTGATGTGATTGGGTCCCAACAGCATGCTTAAACATGTTTTCACCTGACCTTTACCTGGAATATTTGATCTTGCAGATGCTCAACTAGAGATTCTTGAAAATTCTGTTTTACCTAGAATATGAAAAAAGAGCACAAATCCAGAGGGTCAAGTCTGATAACAATTTAGGTAGGTGCAAACAGAAATAATTGTGATATTTCTTCTCTGTGCAAAGTAAGACTAGAGTAATGGCATATAGTCCAAAAGCAGTACTTGGACCCATGCTTTCTTTTTCCTGTATTTACCTATCTAGTGTCATTTATTTCCTTATAGATTTGTTTGCCATTATGTATTATACCTTAAATTAAGTCTTTAATTCTCGATTAATCTGCAGAAGATTTCATAAATAAACAACTGAGTTTTATATGGGTTTTATATGCATCCAGACTATTTTATTTCATCTGAAAAAAGCTCATCATTCAATGTGTAATATAAAAATTCATAACCGTTTTCCACATAACACATTGCTAACCCGCAGACATTAAAAACTAAACATGCTTCAATGAATAATATGATCAAACACATAATTTAACTTCAAATACAACTGACAATGGGCAAAACAAAATTGACAATGCAAGACAAATATGCATTATATATCTTATGTATTTCATCCAGAGTTATTCTCATCATTCTAAATAAAAGAAAAATAATCTGCTAAGAACAGAATCAACTGAGGCCTGAAGAGGCCCTGAATTAAAATCTAAAATAGTAGATTACACCACTGAGTAATAAAAATTTCATTCTGCATCAGTAAGGAAAAGAGTAACACAAGCTACCTTACATATTGATTATTACACAGCTGATCCTGCATCTCTTATTTGGTTGTTTGTTAATCTTTGAGTTGCAAATATTCCTACCTCAGCTCCTACCCTCAAACCTGCATCATTTGACCTACAAAGTATAATCTTAAAGGGCAGACCCAGAGAAGGCTACAGATTTTCTTCCTTGTAACTACTTGAAATAAAGGCTCTACTCAAAAAACTACCAGATTTCTTCTTAATATAGAAAAACAGTGAGCTTAAAAGTCAATACTGGCTAACAGTGATCATACAGAGCCAAATGCATCTGGATTTTAGGTTTCAAAGGTTTGGCACCTTGAGCAACAGGATTAAAAAGGTGAAATAAAAGAATATAGCTCCAAACCAATATTTCTAATATCTTATTATGAATGATGCTAAGTGAAACAAAATAATTTAAAAAACAAGAAAATAAAATAGCTATCGATATATTTAAGCTGTATATATATATGTATATCGCTTTTTAAGCTGTATGTCTTCAGAGTCTTTTTGATGAGAAGAAAACAATTCATATATTGATTTATTTTCTTTTTGATGGGGGAGAAATTTAAATTTGCATATTCACAGAGGTGAAGAGAAAGGTACAGATTCTAAATAGGTAGAAATTAATATAAAGATACTGAAAAATTATGCTTCTCTGCTTAACCCAAAATTATATTAAATCTCTGTTTTAATGAAATTACAGCACTTCAAATTCTGTCACATATGGGAAGTCATAGTAGTCTGCATTGCAATGCTGCACAAAATATTTTAACATAATACCTAAACAATCACCTTTCACATCTTCAAGGATACTACATAAAACACATCATAATTAAAAGGTAATTCAAGGTATCAAGACAGTACTTGCCTTTCACCATGGAATCTGTAATTCAAATGCAGTAACAAAGTGTTTTAATTTTTAATCAACAGACTCTGAAACATACCTAAATGTTTACAATACCTTCATTCCAGAACAGCAAACACAAAATACCATTGCAAAGATCGAACAAAATGCAAGAAACAAAAAGAAATCCAAAGAAAAATGTTTTTTAAATTTCACAGAAATTTTCTTTACTGCATGCAACACAACTATATATATAAAGGCATAGAAGAATTATTATCTAACTATGGTTACTGAACTTGTCACTACTCAAATGAGAAAATAATGTTAAAGATTGAGTGATGGAGACATATCTGAGGAAATACACCTTTTCTGTCTTTGTGTGCTTTGACAGGGCACTTGCCAGAATTCCAGAAAAAGAGATCATGCATTTATCTGCTGTGCACTCTTTCCACAGGCTGCCATTTCAAAGACATTTAACACTTCACACCACAAGGCAGTTACAAAAAGATACAGCAGATGTTTGATGGCATGGAGGGCAACAGGGTCCAGACAAATGTTTTGATCTGGAGAAATTAATCCTTTTCTCACAAGCAACAACTATGAAATGAAGGAAACAGTTGAAAATGCTTTAGAGGGTATCTATCTATCAAAAAACAGGAGGAATAATACATACAGCCTTTAAAAAAATAACTACAGGATTATGTAGGTAGCTTATCCCTCAGAGCTGGAGAAAAATCCAGCAGTTGGCCAACTCTGCTCTTTAAATGGAGTATGAGGCTGACAGGGTAACAGACCTGGGGCTGCAGTCAGACAGCTTTTTTTAAACCAACAGAACAACAGTACAAACAGAAAATAAACAAGTACAAACAAGAAAAAAAAATGAGAACAGTAAAAAAGAAACAGTTGAAAATTGTCAGAAGTTGTGCAAGGCAAGTGCAAGCTTGCGAATAGTAGAGTAAAAGAAGATTCTTCCCCAAGCATCATGCAGAATCTGTTGTTTTGATCTTTCAACTGTCTTTCAGGTTGTTGTGCTCATAACTAGATGACAAAAGTTATGCTCAATACCTGTTATGAAACCTGATGAAAAGTGTTAATATTTTGAGGAAATATATTTCAGGAATGCAGCCTGAGTTAGAGTATGTTGACCATTCACAGCATCCAGTCTCAAAAGTAAACGATTAGGTAGTCTGGAGTTGCTAAACTGCGAGATAAAATTTTAAGTTCTTTAAGGACTTCAGGTCATCTTAACCATCTAATTATGTTAACAGAAGAGATGGGAGGGTTTTAGAAAATACTTGATACATGGATTCTTGAAGGCTAAACTAGCATCTGAAAGTCCTACTGATTTCAACAAAAAGTATATGACCTTGAAGTCCTTTAAGAAACTCTTAAAATCCTCCTGACGACAGTTTACATTTTAGTTTTTCATTTAAAGCTATAATATCAAAGACTTCCATATCTGTGTTTTGTACTTTTTATCGAAAATATTTCAGATCAGTCCTGAGCCCACAGATGTGGATAAACTGAAGCCATGCTAATTATGTGTTCCATCCCAGACAGGAATTATAATGGAAGTAAATCCCACTCCCACTCTTTGACAGCTTTAGAGGGTTTTTTTTAATGACCAAAAAGGAGCAATCATTACATTTAATTCAGATGGTTTTTTCAAATGTGATGAAACATATGGTAGAAAATTTCTTCACTCCCATAAGATACCAGGTCGCAACCAGGCAGGTAGAGTACCACTTGGAAAGGTCTAAGCTTTGGACATAATTTTGATGTTTACATGTTCCAAGATATACAAGCTTCTGCCTTCTGAAAATAAATTCATAGAGAAAAAAAAAATACAGTACACTACTGCGGATTTCTTACAGCAGTTAGTGCTAACAAGCAGTGTGAACTATTCCCATGGAGAGAACAAATTGTCTGCTAGGATCTACCTATTGAGGATTTGAAATTATCAGAAAGAAGTATGGTGGGAATATTTGAATATACTTGTTTACTAGTCTTTGCTATTGCTTCTTACTCTCTTGTTACATCAGGCCAGACATGAGATTTCTCTAACAGAATTTGGCAGTATATGGCTAACACACTGCAAAAAAAGGAGAGTTGTAAATAAACCCCCAATGTTTTCTTGCCCATCTCCCTCTCAGTCTTTCATATCTGTATCCAAAGCTCAAAGCTTGCTGAGTAAAGCCACCCAACCCACATAAAACCCAAAATTTCAGGTACCATGATTCTCACAACTATTACTACAAAAAAATTAAAAAGGTTATTCTACATTAAAAAAAAGTTATTCTACATAAAAACTCAAAAAAATCTTAATAAGGACTCTTTGTCACATAACAACTGTCGGACATATAAGGTTGATTCAAAAACACTTGTGAGTATATGTTAGCTTAATATGTTATTAAGCTAACAAAGTCATATTTTTTCTTCTTCATAGGCTCTTTCCTCATTTAGTGTACAAAATGGATTGTTCTCATTTAGCGATCAGTTATTTGATATGCTATTATTTCTTCATCATTAATTGGATTGCCTTGGGCATTAGATATCACATATTATTCTGGTGCTGTTCTGGTGACAAAGCTATTAATTTCCTCATGTGACTTTCTATGCCAGTTATTATTAGATCATCCACTAGAATTTCTATTCAATTCAGTTGCAAGTGAATTGTCCTAAAACTATTGACAGGCTAGTAGTCAGAAGAATTAAGATGTGGATGAAACTCAGGTTTTGCTCATCTGGGGGTGGGGGGAAGGGGTTCTGTTAGAATAAAAGAGAGGGAGGGGAGATTCATTTATGTCGCAAGAGTAACATCAGAAAGGATCTGCCCAGGAAAACCTGTTCTATCCTGGCTTCTGCCACAACTCACTGTGAGATAGCCACTTTTAATCCTCACCTATCTTTAATCCTCACCTATCTTTAATCCTCACCTACCACAAGGAGGATTCATGAATGCAAGCTTCTTAAAATGATTTGGTAGCAGAGAAAAATATTTTTTTGTTTTAATCAATTGTTCACATTATTTTGCAACTCCTTGCCACAAAAATACAGCCTTAATTTTTCATAGTTGATTCCATTAATGGCCAAAAAATTATGCGCTGTGAGACAATACGTTTTTAACAATCCTGAGTTATTTTTTCTTTACTTTTTTCTTACCCTGTGGGATAGAATAAAAGATGTTAATTACTTCTTATGGTCATAAATATGAATACCAAAAAAAACGATAAAAGAAGCATAGCAAGTAATGCTAGCTTTTCCTACAAAATTCACATCAAATGGATAACAGAGACAGATGAAATTAAAAAATGTCGTAAATAAGTTCTGGTAAGTAAACAGTAAAATTCGTATATGTAACCACTAGGAACTTTATATCCACACTTCTTAGAGACTTTTCTTTCTGTGAAGACCTGAAATCTCTGCAAGGTGAGGTCTTTTTCACCTTATAAAGAGGGTGAAAAAGAAAAAAACACAGGAATTCAGTTATTGGATGTCCATGTGAAGAATCTGTCATGAATTACATCTAAAGAATGCTAGAAATTACAGACTATGGTACTGCATCTACCTGGATTTCCCTGCTCTCTCTGTCTTTAGTTCCTACACGTCATTGGTATCATGTATACCTAGATAACTGCATTCTGCCCAGCTCTAACAGTTGACATGAAGCTGGGTAGGAAACCCTGAAAAGCTCAAAGGATATGCAGGTTTCATAAAAAGAAGGATTTTAACAATACTGAAAATTAACTTAATATTATTTAAGAAACTGTTTTGCAATCTCAGATATAAAGAGGCTCTAGTAAGGGACATCAATGTAAAAGTTTCCTCTATTTAGCCTATAAATGTCATCTTATTTCTGTTAACAATTGTTTTAATTGCAGCTGATATTAATTACATCTATTTTTATACTATCATTAGGCACCATGTTACAAATTGGTTTATAACATGAAATCAATATTTGATTAAAACTGTATTATTACAAGTGTGGCAATATTTTTGCTAGAGTTATTATGCCTTGCTCATAGTTTCTTTCCCCATAGTTTCTTTCCCCATAGTTTCTTTCCCCATCAGCCATCTTTACAATTCAAATAAAGCACTGCACTGCAATCCAATATTAGGATCTGAACTACCTATTTCAAAATTAAAGTTCTTATTCTGAGGGAAATGCAGGTTTCTTTAATTCAGGAGACAATAGAAGAAGATAAATCTATCTATAACTTAGTCTTCTGATTTTTAGTGTGTTATTCAGTTCATAGGAAAGAGAGATTTCTGACTTGTTCATTAATTAATTTTTCATTGTGCCGTTTCCTGGTGTAGCTGTTGCCTTGCCCCTGTTCTTAGCCATGCTTCCTAGACTCTGTTTGCAATCATGCACTGTTGCAGACTGGTTTTAAACACCACAATTTGCTTATTTAGCCAAAACAGTCTGGCAGATCCAACTGCCAACCCTATTTATTTCTCTGAAGACTTGATGCTCTATGAAATAAAGAAAGAAACCTTAGCGAGATTTGTAGCTTTCATCTTGCAAAGTAAGAGATGAAAAGGGTTAGTAGGCTGAGACTTCAGAAATTGCAGGAGTATAGGAAAAAAAGGAATTTGCAGTCCCTTAATTTTTTTAATAATTCCACTAGAATTATACTGAAAATAAGTATTATTTAAATTATTTTGTTTGGTTTTATTCTATAGATCCTTTCCAGAAAAAAAAAAAAAAGCATCTTCATTTAAAGACTCAAGAGTTTGAAGAATGAAGAGTTGTCACTATTATGCTATCTTTTAAGAAGAAAATTGTAATTATCTTAATCTATTTCAATACACAGTAGTATATTGAAAGTAGTTGAAGACTCACTTGAAAGATGAGCTTGTGTTGAAAAATCTGAGGAGAGTGATTTCATTCCAGCTGCTGGTTCAATAGCAAGACATGCACTTTTACTTCCCTTGATTGACAGTTGCTGTGCAGCTTATCAGATAAAAGCACCATTGAGTTCCCTCCTTTACTAGGATTTCAGTGGGATCTGGCTGTGGTGTCTCCACTGCACTCCAGTCCATCCTCAATCTCCTTAGCCTATATTTTGTGTGGGAAGTCAGCCATGCTGACCACATTCTCTCCAGGGAGTAGCAACCTCATTTTCCCCCGAACCATATATAGAGGCAGCAGACAGGGAAGTAAGGCATCCTGACCAGAATCTCTGCCTGTTAAAAGGTAATTTTACCCCCAGTGTTTTTCTCACAATTATATATCACAAAAAGAGGCATTCAAAGGTTCCAGGATGCTAGTCCCATATTTTGCTGAGTGGAAACACTAAACAAGAACTTCACTGTACAATCCCAGAAGATAAAGAGTTAATGCATGGGTCTCAAACGCCACTAACTGGATGCTTCTGGAGACAGCCAAGGATTGTTGGTAATAAATGACAAGGATTGTTAGCAATAACCAAAAATTTTTGGTAATAACCAAGATTCTTAGTAATAACATGGAAAAGAATAAGGTGTAGTTAGAGAAGGGGGCCATGCAGAAGTAGGGCAGCAATTTTCCAGGGCAAACTTCTTTCTTCTAGTTCCTAGACATAAGCACAACACAGTCCAGGAGAAGCTCAGGAATGGGGCCAAGAAGTGGCTATAGACTGTAGGAGGGATCAGGACTCCCAAAGTGTTTCAACCCATATCCAGAAATGTCCAAAAGAAAGAATTGCTCATGATAAATAATTGTCATAGAATTCCACTTCCTTCCTTCCTTCCTGTCTTCCTGCCTGCCTTCCCTTTCTTCTTCTCTCCTTGGCACCCTCCCTCCTTCCCTTCTCCCCTCCCTTCCTCTCTCTTTCTCCCTCCTCCTCTTTCTCTCTTCCTGTCTTTTTCTCTCACTTCCTTTTAATCTCATTCCATTATCCAAAACATTCTGCCGTGTGCTTACACAGTAGACCAGGAACTAACATACATGTTTTCACATTAAGTGTGCTATTAACTTTTTTATTCATCTGGTTTTGCAGGCCTTCTGACTTTTATCCTTTCTCTCAACCACAAGTATTTACAAATCATGGGTGACCTCTTCCTGTAAGGGTGTCACATGCACTGCAGGCATCCTGTTATGCTTTGTTTTTTCAGGTTACTCTTGTCTGTGAAATATTTGAGAGTGTCACATACAAGACATTGTTCAAATATCATGATCAAGGATCACCAGGTTCTTCCATTTTATTAGCCATCCTTAATGGTCAAACTGGAATACAACCCCTACAGATATTACAGGAGACAGAAATAGCTTTTTCACCACATAAGCCTGTTTCTTAGGGAGCTAGTACTTCTGATTATAATTAGTTCAATACTACTCTCTTAAGGATTCTCTTTGTTGAATATAATGCGTCTTGAGGACTGCCACAGGAAATCACTAAAACAGAACTTTGGTCCTATTCTAGAAAGAGTACTGTAACACAAGACGAAATACTTAAAGATCTTTGCAGAGAATTTGCTTTAAGGAATTTCTCACAACATTTAGAATTAGCTTACATTTTTTAACAGACATGCTGCCCAACACTAGCCATGCATGATGCCTCAAATGACTAAACAAAGAGAATGAATAAAGATGAAAAAAAAAACATTCTAGAGACAGGCATATTTGCACCCAATCTCAGAAGAAACAGCAAAAGTAAATTAAAATAATAAAACTATTGGAAAGGTAAAGCAGTTTCTCACATTAAGTGTGTAGCAGCCAGCTAGAACTGCTCTATTTGTGTAAATTAAACCAAATTCAAAGAATTGAAAATGTGTTTGGCAATCCCAGTAGAACATTCATTTGTCTGCAGCATAAACCCACAATTTTGTACAATTTAGTATGTCTAGCAAGCATCCTGGCTCAGGAGCAGCCTAGAAATAAACTAGACAGTTGATATTACAGAACAAGATTGAAGTGCAATAGCAGAGCTGTGTGGGAGTTGTGTATAAAGCATCTACTTGCATTTAGACTTGCTCAAACCAATGCCATTTACCTTTTGCTAAATTGGCCACAAAATTCCTGCACAACAGTTGGAGGAAGGGAGGTAAATGTAGGAATTCAAAAGCGCCTTCTGTATGAACTTTCAAATCCAGAACAGTATGCAATCAGCAAAAAATAATGGGCTAATTTTTTGTCTACTCTGAGCCAAAAATTCATGATATACATAACCATAAAGGTGCCCAAAGAAAAGGAATTTTAAAAACAAATGGAAACCTTGTCACATCTCAGCAAATTCAGAAATTTGCAAAATTTTCTTTTACTTAGAAAGGGTGGTGGCAGTTAACTTATCAGGATGTGGGGTCTGAGTGTGCTGACAGATGTGCTGCCTCATGCTGTCACTCCAGAATGGAGCAGATCATCCCCAGTCCTGGTGGAGACTGGCACCTACATGTAAGTAACCAAATGTCACCTTGGAGTTGAATTGTTCTTGGTAACACTGTCTGTTGCTTTTCCATAAATTTTTACCCACCTTGTTTAGCAGTTCAGGTAGAAAAACTAGTTTTGTCAGACTCTGTGTGTGTGCATATGTGCATTAGGTGGAATTAAAAGTGGATTTCATTTTTGATTCACAAAACTTTTAGAACACTGCAGGATTTACGTTTTTTTTCATTCTACTATATGAAACAGAAGTAACAGACTGTTCCTTTATTCTTATTCCATATGGATGGAGGAAGAAAATGCTTAATAGGCAAAGCCTTTCAAGTAGGAAATCAGCAATCCCTGAAATTTTTGCAAATGTTATATTAAAAGATGAATCAGTGAAAGAAACCTACATTATAAGACCTAGAGAAAAAATAAAAACAAAATGGGCATATTGTGTATAAATGTTCCATGAAATAATTTCCATCTTTTAGTTCCACAGACATGGCTCCATATATTATACCCTTATATTCTCCACTGGGTTGCATTTCCTGCCTAAGAGTTAGTCGTTAAGAGACATGTAGGTACATTTGGCCCATGAGGCAACTCTCAACCACTCATAATTTTCCATGTGGAAACAGGCATATGTTGCTATGATCATTATAAACTGCACACATGCATACTTTACAGGCAAATAATAATAAAACAAAGTGCTTCTATAAAACATATAAAATCATCTTTGTGTGATTAGATAGTATAAAACTTTCAGGCCTGTATAAAGAATGTACCTTATTACAATGTTAACTCTTCTAATGAAATAACAAAAAGCGATTATTTAATCCAATAACACCATTAGCGTTCTGGTGCTAATTTCAGACTTGGAAAAGTGTCCTATGGCTTGCTGTAATTCTTCAGTCATTTTCAAAATCTGCTTGCTATTTTTGACTTTTGTTCTTGGCTACTTAATAATCTCCAAAGATATTGAATTATACAATGTGTGATGCTTCAATGCAAATAACATTGAATTTTTTATTGAATTGTTACAGAATATTCAGTTAAAATTTATAACAATTTTCATTTTTCAGGTAAGTTGATCCTGGCTGGACTCCAAGTTCCCACCAAACAGGCTTTATCCCTCCTCTCATCAGCTGGACAGCAGAGAGAAAGTTTAACAAATGTTTCCTGCATTTAGATAAGAACAGGAAGAGGTTGGCTCAGCAATTACTTGAGCTAAAGAGTCTGGGAAAATTGCTTTCTTGTCAATCACATTACAGTAGGATAAAGAGAAATAAAACCCAAACCTTAAAAAGCCCGTCTTCCTGGGCTTGACTTCACTAGAAATTTCTCTACCCTACACTCCCACACTCTTCCAGTGATGCAAGAAGATGGAATGGGTGTTGTAGTCACTTCATCACATTTCTGCTGTTCTTTCTCCTTCATGAGTAGGGCTCCCCACACTCCTTCGCTGCTCCACAGTGGAGTTCCTCGCATGATAGGAACTCCATGTACTTCTTCAATGTGAGTTCTTTGTGGGAAGACATAAAGGCAATCCTGCCTCTGATATATTGCAGCTGTGTTAATTACCAAAGAGTGGGAACAAGCTTGCCCTCACAGCTTGGTGTGATAAAAGAAGGAGTTAGTTCGGAGAGAGTCAGTTGGAGTCTGCTGGTTGTACTGTGGGGAGGAGAGGACAGGAGGTGATGTGAGGGACAGGCAGGGTTAGGCAGCCATGCTAGGGGCAGGAAGCAGTGAGCTGGAACAGCAGAAGGAAGAGAGAAGAAGAGAAAGAACCTGAGCCATGTGGAGCTGCCCATAGGATTACTACATAGAAAAAGGTATGAAACATGTCTAGAAAACATGGTGCTGATGCTTGAGGCCCTCTGAAGTTTTTATTGAAGTACTCTAAGGGCATGGCTGTCTTGACAGTGGCAGTTTTTCTCATGGGCTGCAGTTTGTAATCAACTGCTTCAGTCCTGGTCCCTTCCACAGGGCACAGTCTCTCAAGAGTGGACTTCTCCTGTGTGGGTCCTTCACTATGCTGGTCTTCAAACTGCCTCACCATGGTCCAGGGGTGGGAGGGGAGCCTCTGCTCCAAAACCTGAAGCACCTCCTCCCACTCCATCTTCTGTGGTGTCTGCAGGACTGATGCTCTTTTGCTCCTGTCCTCTGGATACTGTTCCCCAGCAGGACCTTTTTATCCTCTTCTTAACTACACGGTCCCTCAGGTGCTACCACCATTGCTGATGACTTCAGCTATGACTGGTGTCAGGTCAGTCTTGGAGTTATCTGGCACTGTCTCTGTTAGACATAGCAGAAGCTTCTGTTACCTTCTCAAGCTGGAAGCCATCCTACTTGTCATGTATGCAGAACCAATACAGCAGTTCAACAATTAATAGAGTCAGACTGCATAATCAATTCCAGGTGAAAACAGCATACTAGAAGAAAAACTGAAGTTGCTCTGAGGAGCCAACTTTTTTCACTTACAAATTCAGTGAACACTAATTGACTCTTATTTTTTAAAAAAAATCTATATTGTTATTGGAGAAGAGAGAAAGACAAAATAGTTATCCATTTGAACAAGTCAATAAAAGTAGAAATGTTAAAAAAATTCCTGAAGAGAAATAATTACATTGAGAGGATTTCATTAGTGTGGAGATTATCTTGAAGTAAATTTCAGCATCAGAAGTCAATAACTACCCTGTATGTTTTGTCATTATCTTGCCCGTTTTCCACTAGAGATGTACTTCTGTGGTAAAGACAGGATCAGGTAAATAACTAAAATCTGCCGGAGTATTTTGAATAGGAAAACTGATTCTGTTTCTAATTGCCCTTTTTTGATGTTGGTGGTGTTTGCTTATGTTATATCCTGCTTCAACAGTAAACAGAAGGGATCAATTGTCACGTCAACAAAAAGGTTTAGTTCTGTCCTGTATTCAGCTATGCAGTATGTTGTTCAATATCACCTATTAAATCTTGAGCAAGTGCTTACACCTGCTCAGACAGTTTCAAAGCCTGAGAAGACTCTGTCTTACAATTAAACAGAGTTAAGACAACTGGTCTCCTATTTGATTTTTGGCTGAGAAAACCCGGTTGGATTAACTTTCATATGTAATACTTGGCTTTATTTTAAGCGGTTTTCTGTAATAGGAAGGATTAGAATATTTCATCACATTTCATTTGCATCTTATAAAAATATAAAAATAATTGGGAGAGACAAAAATAAAAGAAATTATGGCTGAAGGAAAGCAAGGGTTTTTTTGTTTCTTTTCTAGTCAGAAAACTGGATATTGTCTTGGTTTACAAGTGCTATATATATCTGTATGGTATCTTGTTCAGTTCTGGTTTTTAGGTCTCAAATTCTTCGGCTACTTGTATCACAGCATATATTCATCATAAAGACAAAGATTATATATTAAGAAAAGAACAGTGAGATACTCTTAAAGTTTAATATTGCACTACCTTATGATTAGAAATACAGTTAATAACCATTCATATTTATAGCACCACTATACTACAGCCCTACTATATTACTATTTCTAAGCTACTTAAAGAAATATCTCATCCATAGATTTAGAAGCTACCATATGTTCCTGAAGCAGTGGAAAGTAGTTTCTTTACCCAGAGGTGGAACTGCTTTTAAATGCGAAAACAAGATTAGAGTTTTGAAGAACTAGAAATTGGTACATTCAATAAAAAATAATTAAGTGAGTCGAAGTGGCTTTATATACTAGAATGATTTTTTGTTACGTGAGTAAGCCAGACTAACAGTAACAGTGTAGGTACTCTTGTACATACTGACCAAAATAGTAACTATTTTTGACACAAGTAAACTTACAAATAAACGCATCCCTTCCTGCACTAAGAAAATAGTGTCAATACATAATAGGGTATTTAACATCATTTTACTAATCTACTTGAATTCAATCTTTCTGTTAATCTGGAGGAGGTTTGGGTCTTTTCAAGACCCACAGTTTGAGATTTGAAGTACTCCAAAACATCCTAGGAATAGTATGAGTTTCTGTAGACTCGAGCCTGCCAGTAAGAGAATGTTTACTCCCGCACACCCATTCATTAGATGATTTCACTAAAAGCATTTAAGAAAATAATTGCTAAATGTTCAGTTATTTCCATGCAAAGTCTATTTCATTCCAAATTCAGGTGTACATGTCTCAGTTCATGTTTTTAAAGACATTTATATGACTGAATTGAAACATAAGTAGTTTGGGCTAAATGCTCAATAATCATTGTCCTACCCATACTTATTCATAAGTGGAATACTCAGTCTCTTCAAATGATCCACCTCAACTCAGGACTGAAGCTTGTAATTAGCAAATACGCTCCGGCAAATGTCCTCTGAAGATTTTCACATTCTTCTCATTCAGTTGTTTTTGGGGGTTTTTTGCAACTCACTAGTGTCAAGATTACTTTTTCCTTTAAAATCAATTCTTTGTCCACAGTGACAGCTTATTTGTATGAGGCTGACAGCCAAAAAGATATGTAATCAGACCATCTTTGCAGATACAGTTCTAGAAGAAAGAAACTATGAAAATTTTTTTTACAATTGCTACAGCAAAACCTAGAAACCATTTGACCTATATGTGGTCCTGTTTTATACCGAATCTCTACAGAGAACTTCTTAAAATGATTCACTTGATGTAGTGTGTCTTTTAACATACCATATTTACCTGTGTGAATTCAGAGATGACTCCTAAATAGATAAGGAATTATCTCATAGATGTTGAGTTGATTTTCTCCCTAGGAAACAGAGCTTTCTGTACCAATTTTTTATTTGCCAAGGAAATATTTGGAGAATTATCACACCAATCCATCTACATATCTTTTCTGATTGATGGAAAGACAGTCAAATAGAAAAGGGTAATTCATAGCTGATTCATCTTTCACTGATTCTTCATCTAAATTATCTCTTGAAATATTTACCCTCCCTCTTTTTCTGATAGCTGTAAAGGTAGTTAGAGAGAAGAGGGCAGAATTGTTGTCTACATTGACTAAAGTTATTACCAACTTAAAACTTTATTTTCTCTCCTCATTCCTAATTGCTGTTGTGGCCGTAAGATCATCTAGTTGCACATACCTTGACCAGTTTGTTTTGTATTGCTCAAATACAGCTGCATGAAATCTGATAGCTTATTCTCTAGCTAATACCTTCCAGAATGCAGGCGATGTTTTTTAGAGAGATGAAGGGTCCACTACTGCTTATTTCAGGGCTTAATCGTTTTCACTGTTCAAAATTTATTTCTTGATTTTGTTCCAGCTTCTGCCTCTGGGTTTTTTTGTCTTTCTCTGCCTGGAAAATTGCAAAGTACTTAAGCAATTGGCATTTTCTCTCTCTAAAAATACTTATAAACTGCAGTCAAGCCACTTCTCGGGTTTTTATCTCAAATGTAAGGTGTGAACTCTTTATGTATCTCTGTCATAAACATTACTTCTGCCTCTTGGAAGTGACTCTTCTGTGACTCTTTCTTGCACTTTGCCCAATTCCGTATGTTGAATTTTAAATATAAGTGTATGAACTGTACATACTTATTTTGAAAATGCCTGATTTGTATGCAATGGAATCACTGTTCACTTATCTTTTTTAACTTACTCTGCACAAGCAGATAATAAGGTCACAAATCAGGGTCAAAGGGAGATTTAAAATCAGTTATTCAATTTCTGTGATCCCTTAAAATGTATTTTTTTTTCTTTACTATACTAACATAAGCATTTATGTATGCTAAATTTCATGGAATATCTTGTTTTTGATATTTTCATGGACGGAAGTACACCCCAAAACAGATAATCACCAGTTTTCCCTAATAGGTCTCCATTTATAAGACCAGTACCTTAAAAAACAGTGGCAAATTATTGCTTGGAAAAACTCACAAATATAAAAAGAATCCACATTATGAGAAACTTAACCACAGACTGCACTTACCTCTTTATGCAGAGTATACAACTCTTTCTGTCTTATGTGCAAGGGGCTCTATTTTTATTAAAACAAAAAAAGTCACATTTTATTCCAGCAAAATAAAACAGGCCTAGAGTTAACTTACAGTTAATGTAATTTGGCTAACATTGTTATTATATCAATTGCTGTCAATTATATATTCTGCACAGTGTAGTTGAAGCAATTTGCATAGAATAAATTACTAGTTATTCTGAAACTATTTTCTCATAGCATAGTACTCTGTGCTATAATTGCCTCTGATATCTCTCTGACAGGTTTTGGTATTTCATACTCATTGACTGAACAAAGCATGCACTCTATCCAGCAGGGTGCATTAAGAATAAAATGAAATCTGGCACTTACATGCCACTTCTATTGATATTCATGAAGGAAAATGTAGTTTAGCAGTTCAGTCCAAGACTCCTCAAAGTGAATGGGAAGAGTCACAGCAGCATCTATGACAGCTGAATCACAAACAGAGGCCTGGCAGAGGCAAGCTACCTATGGCGCATGAAAATGAGACAGCAGGTCCAGCACCCATATTGCATGAAAAATAACAAGACTGTCCTTAACAGTGTTAATGTCTCACAGTAAATATATAATAGCCTTCTGCTTAAGTTCAAATAAATAGCCAAGCCATCTAATAAATTATTTAGGCATTTCTGTGCTGCCGGTTATGTACCAGACACATTTCTTTGACTGTCAGCACGCATACCCCATTAGCATTCTTGTAGCAACTTTTTTGGTTTTGAATGAGAACAGAGTGTGTTTAATTTTTCCTTTTATTTTTACCTTTTTATGATTTTGTTGTTGTGATCCAATGCCACTGAAACCAAAGTAGTAACAGAAGTTTATGTTACCAAATGAATGGGATTTTAATGAGTTTTTCTGACATATAAAATAATACCAGTACTAGAAATAATTAATTTTTACCTTTTTGACTGCATATTTACAATAAAATTTTATGGATTTTGGAACAGTTTAAATTTTTGAAAAATATATTCCAAACCTCAAAGGTATTTTGAGCATCTCAGTTGTCTTTATTTCTGTATGTGTCCATATTTCACTGCTTCAAACAAACGTTTGCACCAAGAATGGTACATGACTCCTTTGAACACACTGGGATGCACCTTGCAAGCTGCCTCCAAGACTGTAACATATTATTTCATAAGAATTTCTCCAATTTCAGTGCTTTCCCTAAATTATTACTCAAGTTACTACTTTAATGGAATTGTTAGAATTATAAAATGGCCTGTATTGAAAAGTATCTTAGAGATCATCTAGTTCCAACCCTGCTGCCATGAATAAGGACACTTTCCACTACATCGGGTCGCTCAGAGCCCCATCCAACTTGGCCTTAAACCCTGGCAGAAATGGATCATCCACAGCTTCTCTGGGCAAACTTTTCCACTGCCTCACTGTTGCCCTGATTTTCAGCCTTCTGATCATTGTTTACATTTTCTACTGGAAATTCTCACATATTTAACATAAACAAAAGTAGATTGTTTTCATTCCTCTCTGTGATGTACTGCTGCTTTGACCACTGGGGTCAGAGGGGGGCTCCTCTCATCTCCCAATCCTTGATCAAATTCCAAATCCTATTTAAACGCCAAATCATAATAAACTTCCTCTTTCTCTGCTCTCCTCTGAACCTGATGTGAGTGTGGTTCTTTCGTGTAGCAACACCTCACCAGTCTCACAGTAAAGAAGTTCTTCCTAATATCTAATCTAAACCTGCCCTCTTTAAGTCTGAAACCATTCCCCCTTGTCCTATCAGAACATGCTCTTTTAAATAGTCCCTCTCTACCTTTCTTGTAGTCTCCCTTCTGATACCAGAAGGCAACAATTAGCTATACTGTGATGCTCTTTTTCAGGCTGAACAATCCCAATTCTCTGAGACTTCTCTCACAGAAGAGGTGCTCCATCTGTCTAATCATCTTGGTGGACCTCATTTATATTGTCTCTAATAGGTGCATTCTTTCCTGTGATGGAAATACCAGTGCTGGCTGCAGCTGGATTATTCATATACTAAAAGTTGCATATGCACTTTGTTTAAGGATCCAGGTCCAGTTATTTGGTTTCATTTCTCTATATGTAATGAAGATTTTCAATTTAATTTAACTGAGACTTGATTTAATCTTCCTGAATAACACTACTTCTTTCTCATTTTTTATGAAAAATTTGTTTCCGTTGATCTACTTAAAGTTGGTGTGAAGTTCCTGACCTGTTTGTGTCAAGAAGCACATCTTACGCCTATGTCATTGCATTATTCTTGTGGAAAAGCTTTTATTGGTAACAAAGCAGTTTTAAGCTCGCCAGAAGTGTAATATTTTCAAGTGTGTTTATATAGTAAACATTTTTGGGATAATGTAGGATTCTTCAATATGTGACAGTCTGGTTGCAAAATTAGATGGAAAAGCTCCAGTGTTGCTTAGTATAATCCATTTTTCAAAACTGCTAGCCTTTATACTAACATTTAAAGTTAGAGGTAATAAAACTGACACAATTATTCCAGTGCAAATTTTAAAAAACTGGGGGAAGAAATGTGGGGGGATTTTAGGGTTTGTTTCTTCATACTGGATGGAAGTTACAAACCACTCAATTTACCTATTTTTGTCTCTACTTACTCACCAATTCTTCATAAGCATAATCATTATGGAAGTTATTAAATAAGAAATTAATCATTAAAGAAAATATTTTATTGGCAAGAACAATTCATACTTCATATTGATTTGAAAATCTGAATACAGGGTTTTGTTTCTTTCCCTGCTTCCCCCTACATATCACAGAGTACTTGTTTTAGAGACTGTATAATATTTTATATTAATAATATGTGTCATTTCTTTGACATAAATATCTACTAAAGTAAAAGGTCTTCATCAAGTCTTACCAATTGTCAGTTTGAAGGCAATATCTTAGGAAATAGTTCAGAAACTTTGTGTTCAAAACCTTTATCAACACATTTCCTTAGTATTAGGTTATATCCCTTGGAATATAAGTTACTTCAAAGCAATGTTTTTTCCTAGACAATGCTGGTTTTGTGAAATTAGAATGATCTATAGCAAGGCCTATTTACTTTTGACAAAAGAAATAATTCTTTGCCATTCAAGTTACTCTAACCTGTAATATTTTCTTCTGTGCAAGTATTGCAACTCAGTTTGATAGAGCTAGATTTATGTCCTCCATGAAATGTCCCCTCTTCTCAAATGGCATAGAACTTGCATGATCTCAAAGGAGATACCTTACAACCCAATGTCTTGGATTATGTAACAAAAACAATTTATTCTATTCCATCTGTTGAGGGCAGGTTGGGGAGGCGGGTTTTTTCCTTTATCGGTTGTAACTCCAGGAGGGAGGGAGTGACTGCTTTTCTGACAAGCCAGCTGTTAAAACCAGGTGGAGCATTGTTTCTTATCTCTGTTCACTCTCCCATTACCTCCATGGGGATATCCTCTGTTAATGGGCCATTAAAGCTCCGCAATGACATGACACATTACATCATCCCATTGTGAGATGCTCTACCCAGGGAGGAGGAGCCAAACCATTTTCACCTAGATAAAAAGGAGCCACAAGCTGTAGAGGTGTCTGTGTCTCTCTGCCTCAGCCAGCCCTGACACCCCGACAGTAAAGGGCAC
>VWZU01015289.1:22559-34505 GCA_013397095.1 Sterrhoptilus dennistouni
GGACCCATCTCTGGACTCTTGGCTCCACAGGACCATCTCTACATCCAACAGGACCACATCTGCTACTCCAAGAGTGCTTACTTTTGGACTGTTTCCAACACTCTGACCAAGAGTTGTATTTCTGACTCTGTCAGGGTTTTCTAGGATTTCTTGTTTGTGTGCTTGCTTGCTTGCTTATTCTTTTGTACTACAACATTTGTGCTTTTAATATCCCTAGTAAAGAACTGCTATACCTATTCCCAAAATCTTTGCCTGACAGCCTTTTAATTGCAAATTTATAATAATTTGGAAAGGGGGAGGGGAGGCTTACATTCTCCATTCCAAGGGAGACTCCAATCTTCCCTGGCAGATACCTGTCTATCTAAACCAAGACACCCATACATGAAAGTTTTGTTCTCAGAAAAACTTTTTTAGATTTTTATATTACCCAAAGATAAGTCTACTTATTGTTAAGGAATATGAATTCTGAATTTATTTCAGCTCAAATAGATGCCTGAAAATCTTCAGGAAGAATAATATTAATTATAACTTCATAACCCTTGGTGTGTTCTATATGCTTTGGAAAAGGAAACATTTATTTTATATTATCAAATGGGCTGTACGGAGTATGAGCAAGGAATGAAGCAGGTGTTTTGTCATGCATTCTGAAATCTAGTAACATGTTTACCATTCTGTCTCATACATGAAATTTCCTTCAGTTTATTGTTTTGCTGGACACAAACACAGTGATCTGTCATTTATTTCTCCATGCACAAGAAAATAACCTACAAAGCAAATAGCATACAGAGTAGCTGCAGTGTGAAAATTGAGCAGCATTTATAGGGGAAAACCAGGCTCAGTCCCACATATATGCAGAGAAGCCACATAAACACAGGAAATACCTCAGTGACACCAAAGAGCAGAAAGATTTCCTTGAAAAATGTGGCTCAGCTGACTAAAACCTGTCCCTTAAAAGCCTCCCATAATCACTGGAGCTCTAAGTCTGCACTTTAATGTTCTGTGTATCTATTTTAGTGATATTTTAAAACTGTGAAGTAGATTTTTAGAGCAAATGTATAACATTCTGCTAAGTGACTTTTAACCTTAATCTTTTCCAGCCATAGTTTTGGATCCCACAATTCACTGCATTATCAAGATTTCATCTACCTCTTCAGAAGGATTTTAAAATTAAGCCTTTCAGCTTTATTCCTTGAGAAGTGGAAAATTATTTGAAAAAAAATTAAAGAGAATCTCTGGACTTTCTAACCCTCAAAAAAAAAAAAAAAAAAAAAACCANATAAAAAAAAACCCCTGGACTTTTAAACCCCAAAAAAAAAAAAAAAAAAAAAAAAAACCAAACAAACAAACAAAAAAAACCACTCTAATAATAGATTTTATTCTTTAGTATGTTTTCCAAATTTTTCAGTTCTGATAGGTTTTACAAAAAACTGTCATTCTGTCAAGACCCTGGGACAAAGATGAGGGAAGTATACACTATAGAACATAATTTCCTATTAATATGCTGAATTTTGTGGGTGATCTGCATTCCGTCTCCTTAAACCATGGGCAAAACCATCATACTCAGAAGCCTGTAAAAGTTATAGAATCTTCAAAAGATACATCATGAAATCAGGTAATTTTTGAGGAAACTTTAGCAGATTATGCTTTTGTTAGTCTTTAGCAGGCTTTAGCTTTTCATTTATTCATGTCATAAAACATATATAGACTTCCTTTACAGCACAACATTGATTACTAAGCTGATTATCAACAGATTAGCTACTATGTCATGTGTTTCCTACAGTTTTGACAGGGGCACCTGAGCAGAACACCTCAGTGAGAGCCAAAGACAAAATACAAGCTGTGCCTGAGAGATTACCACTCAGGATAGGCAATAGTTTTTCTGGAACAGAGCTTATCAGTAGCTATTTCCAATTTCCAACACAACAGTTTCCCAACAATACTGTGATTCAGGCTGTCATAAAAAGGTTAATTTAAGCCCAAAGCACTTACAAAGGCAAAAATATCAAAAACCCCACATGTGTTAGGCTGTAGTAGCATGCCCCAAGTGAATGAGAAAGAAAAATAACAATCTCATTGGTGTAAATTCAGTTGTCTGAACTATATATGACTTGCATTGAACCTGGCAGCAGCAAAGGCAGGTAAGAAAGTCTTCTCCTTCCTCCTGAAAACCTTGTTTTGAAAGCCTACGCCAAGTGTGATACAGCCTGAGGCTAAACAGCAGCATGTAGAGAAATAGATGACAATTCTGTTCATTTCAGTTTTTCAAATTTCATTCCAAAAGTCTCATTCAGTAGGCATTGAAAGCAGAAAAAAACACTGCAACCATAATTCTAAGACCTGCAGAAATGCATGTATACATAATGTGCAAGCCTTCAGCATTTTCTATGTGTTGTTCTGATTTGATGTGCTCACAGAACTTAAATTGATGGGGAAAGCATATGTACACTTCAGCCCATAAACAGACAAGAAAAGGAGTGGCATTTAGCTCATACAAAGTAGTAAAGCAAAACAGTCTTTTTCAATCATTATTGGCAGATATGTGTATATGCAGGCATGCATGCAGACTCATACTGTCAGCGAAATTAAAACTGACTGCCCTAGGGTGACTTTATGATGCTTCTATCCCCAGTCATCTGTTTATGCTGGGTATTAAGTTCTACACCTTTAAGGCTGGTTCTGAGAGCAAAGAGGGGGAAGAAGAAGCACAGAGTTTGTTCTCAGAAACTGCACTTGCTCCCCTCCATTCCTTCTCGTGGGCTGTGTTGTCTGCAGCACATTCAGTATGGAGAGACCTCTCCTTTGCTTTTTAGTTTGTTTTTAGCTAACTGAGGCAGAGAAGTTCACTAGACTGTGGCTCTTCTTTTTCTTGGAACTGATCAGCCCCGCTCTGGACTGAAAACCCAGAAAAACCAGGACCACCAGGGTCTGGGACATGGCATTTTCCAGCATAGGAGGGACTGATAAGAAACTGAGTGAGCTGAGCTACACCCCATGAAAGGACTTTCTGAATTTTTCATCTCTTCAGAACAGCAAGAGATTTTATTAATATTATTCATTTTTTATGCTTGTGAATACTTTGCTTGTTAAATAAACAGTTTTTCCACTTTTTGCCAAGGAAACCTTTTCCCAAACCAGTTGGGGCAGGGGCCGTTTGAATTTGCCTTTTTTCTAGAGGGATCCCATTTGGAGGTTTCTTCAAAAATTTGCCCTAAATCAGGACAAATATATTTTTTGCCACCCAACATGCAGCTCAAGGAAGTGAGAAAAAGCTGTACTGATTGCATTTTGGTTGTACAAATTATAACTTTGCACTACATATTTGCATGCTGAAAATTTGCTGAACCCGCAGCAGGACCTAGAAATTCTTAATCTTTGCATTTAACTTTAAATAAGTAATTGGCTTTTTCAGCGGGGACTTAAATTTCAGCTAGAACTTTGGTCTTTGTTCCAAACTACCAATGTAAAAACCCAGTGCCAGTGCCAGTTAGAAATAGGTGCAATACAGATAAGAACCTGGTAATCGCCTCTAGATACAATTCATGGTATATTTGTTGGACTCAGTCACAGTTCAGAACACATACACTTTAAGAAACGATAAAGGTTTACCAAACATGAATCTAAATTTAAGGTTTGGAACAGTTTGGAAATATTTGTAATGACATTATTCTTCATGTTTCTTTTAATGACAGTATTCTTCAAATTTCTTTTTTGAAAAATTGTCTGTTCACAGAGCTTCTAGATATGATTCATATTTATGTACTCACCTATGTTTACAAAGGACACATCCTTTTATTGGTAGCTATTTATACAGGATTCAAGAAAAATCTTTTTTAGTCAATAGATTAAGAAGTAAAGGCATCCATTTTCCCTTACAGAAATTCTTTCAAAAATGGAAATCTTTTCAAATGCTTATAGTACACTAGTCCAATTAAAGAAGTGGTGACTGCTATCTCAGATAAGACTATTAACAATAGCTTCCTTTATTGGAAAGTAAACTGCTATCTAGCTCTAGGTTTGTGGTTTTGAGACCAATGTTGGGCTGTGTTTAGGAGCTGTTAAAGACGTGCTGTTTATTCTCTTTGAACCATATTGGTAGTACTTTTATAGTTATTAATACAAAATAGAGAATATATTTCACCACTTGTGCAGCAGTGAAAACTTCTAAGGTCTCTATGTGAAGCACAAGAGCATAAGAAAACATTTCTAACTCTTGTGCTACATGTGGAGCTGTAGATTATAATGATTTTGACATTTCCTTCTCAGTTCATCATATTTCAACATTGTATAAAATGTTTCTTTAACCTTCATTTGATGCTTCTTAGTCTCCAAAGGTATTCTGGATTCTTGTGCTTGCATCTACTTTCTACCACACTGAAAATAATTTGTCAAGATGAAGAGGCCAGCACAAAGCACTGCATTGGTTTTTTGATCATTGTTGTTTTTTTCTGAACTATGTATACTCTCAGCTGTCCTGTTTATTATATTTCATATGCAACTGAACCACTCTCTCAGAACTCATGATTATCCAGCCTGGTCATCAAAGGTTTTAAGTGTGCAGCAATTTATGTTTTTTTTATGGAATAATTCACCTAATGCCTAAGAGGTCAATGTAAATTACCAAAGGCTTGTAATTTGAACATTTGCTGGCTTTCTGCTTCACAAGTTTGATGGACATCTTAACGGTATGACTAAGATTATTGAGGAACATAAAGATCACCCTTTATAAAGAGCTCACAGCTGTGGACATTCTCACAATAAGCTTCAAACCAGTGTTGTGGTTTTTGAAACTAGATTTGTATTTTCAGATATACTTAATACCTGCAGAATGCTTCAGCCAGCTGTCATTAAGTTCATCTGAAATATACCGATCCATTCCTTGTAAAATTACATCAAATGGGCTGACACTTTTCTGCAATGAACTTCTTATATTGCAAAGGTTGTGCTTTATTGAAGTTTTCTTTAGGATTTCTACTAACAAAACTGTGAGAAACTGTTGATAGTTTCATATGAAATGATTTGCACAAACAATGACAAATTCTTGATTAAACAATCTGGCAACCAATTTTCATTAAATTGAAAAGCTATTAAATTATATAGACTTACTTTGCTTTAGCACTCATGCTGCAGTCTACGTTTAATAGTTGCTAAGCATTCTTCTGATGTCTAAACTGTTTCTAGACAGAAACAAAATGGATTTTGCAATAAAAGAAGAATTAAAGAAAATAAAGTAATAGAAATCTATTAATTTTTATTCACTTTATTTTCTACCATCTGTATGCTAAGGACTTTGTAAACGGTATAGCAAGCAAGTGCACATATGGACAGGAATATATGCCAAAAATTCTCAAAAAAGCTGAGAAGCTAAAGTAAAATTATGGGTAGGTATATCTTTCTTCTGTTAATAGGTGGCTTCTATTACTGGTGTGTTTACTAGATTTTTAGGATTTGGGAGGCTTGTTTTTAAGTTAATGTCATGCTTTGTTTCATCAACTTTACTTAGTAGGACTTCAATTTTGTCTCAGGACTGCAAAGAGAGAAGAAAGCAATATAAAAACCTCTGCTGCTTCTGGAAAGGACTCATAAAGACTGTTAGCTACATTAGTAATTGTATTTTACCATGCTTTGCAAGTTGTGAATTATAGGGATAGGCACTCTCTCTGTACTCTGCCTGAACTGCTTTCTGGAGTGTCTAACTAATGCTAGCATTATTCAGCATACATGTGATGGGAAGCTTTTCCTTACTCTTAATGCACAGCACAGCTGAGTTTACATAGCACAGAAAAAATTTTCCCCTCAGATAAGAACTAAAGACAGCAAGGCATTAGCAATTTCACAGTGTTGTTGGGCTCTCATCCACAAGCCATGCCCAAACGAGGCAACAAAATTGCCTTTCCTTCTAGCATCATCCTGTGCTGAAGTTTCTGATAAGCGATGAAGAATCTCAGTGCAAAGGCTGGACCAGGAGGGAGATCAGAGTGTCTGGTCACTACCATTTGAAAGTAAAAATGCCCATGCCCTAAAGATTTGCTGGCCTCAGAATCTTGTATCAGTACATCAGATATGCAAATGAATATTAAAAAGTTGCAAATTAATATTCACCTCTTGTGAAGGGCATATCAATTTGGCCTATGATATCTGGGTTGGGAAAGAATAAGTCTTGCAGGTAACATTCAAGCTAAGCTTACTGGAAGCCATTTTAACTCAGGCAAAGACATGTATAGAGTTCCTGCCTACTTCAGAGGAGATCTGAGGTAATAGGAAATTTCCTCTCCTTTATTTTGCTGAAAGCTCTATGGAATCTTTTCAGCCAGCCCTGAAAGCTTCTTCAAGTTCCACCAGTAGAAACATGCTTTTGCTTGCTTAGATGTGAGGTGCATGCTGGCAATTATAGAAATAAAGAGCAAAATAAAAATTCCTTCTCTTTTCCATTTTTCATATGACTAACCACTAAAATGTGGAGTGGAAAACCTGGACTGCATGGATGAGACTCCTATTCTGATCCTTCCTATGTCAATATTTGTGCCAGAGCATGAGTTCAGCCTCCACAACAACCATTCGCAGCTATGAAAGACACTTGTACTTGAAGTCAAAACACTCATGGTAATTCCTGAAGTGATACAAGTTCAAGGGGCAGCTACGAGCAATAACAGCGTGCCTAGGCTCAAGGAAATATTGATAGCTGCAGACTCTTTCCAAGTCCCACGAGACGATACTCAGGTCCTCAATCCATTCCACAGAGCTATCACAGTAGCATTAAGCACTGTTTCTGTGAAGGCAGTTAGCCATAAAATCAATGTTTTCTACTACCAGAAAAAACCATCCCCATATTTTGCTTGTGCAGCTGCTCTTTCTCTCGCCAATTTGCAAGCAGGGAACAGGCATGCTGAAGCAAGTACCTTGACCCAATCTTCAGCTTGTTAGAGAGAGGCGCTAAGGCAGAAGAACTAGGGAGCTATTTTTCAGCCAGTAAAGGACAGGCACATGCATTTTCTCTTTCTGTCTCTTACACGTCAGAAAAAAAATGGGAAACCAACAAGTTGGATGCATTTCCTCTGTGATTTAGTAAATCTCCAGGTTGTTCCTGAGGAAATACAGTGATGTACTACTTTTCCCTCAGGGGAAAGGGAAACTCACAGCATAGCCCCTGCTTAAATGACATTTCAGAAACACGTTTTTCAGTTGGCATAATTCCTAACAGAAAATACCAGCTTCCTATTTCAAGAGAAATACCCCAATGAATTCGGTCCAAGAAACACATTTTAAACTGTGTAAGTCAAGCCCAGGAGAAATAAAGAGTGAGAAACAGATAGCATGATCAGTAAGGTTGTGTTCTAGTATAACCACAAACTACAGCCTTCCTTCAGTGCTGCTGGCAACATCTGTACAGCTGGTACTAGTCAAGTTGCTGAATCTCTGCTAGTAAAGCTATGTCAGTCCTGTTCATGTATATGTTACTCAAAAATTTATTGTCCTTGGGAAACTACATTGAAACACAATCCAGAAATTATGAGGGCAAAGGACAACATTTAAAGAGCACATACTGAATTATATTGAGACAGACATATTGTTGGGTATATTGAAAAGAAAAGAATACACTGATTTTTCTTACTATTATCATCTGGTTGCAAAGGAAACAATAAAGATGGAATTAACTCACATTGTTGATTTAGAAGACAAGAGAAAAATTACCGCATTATTGGTTCTTGGTAGAACTCAAGTGAATGGCTAGCAGAGACAAAAGTTAAAAAGAAAGGAGTTATGAAAAAACTACTCTAGCCCTTCATTATCAGGTCTCCCTCACCACCTTGCATTGTTAAGTGTATTGCTTTTGAGTTTTAATATGTCATTGTCCTTCTTTTAGCAAATGCAACTTATCTGTAACCTTCCTCCAAATTTGCTGTCTTATTACAAGTCTATATGGATATTTTTCTAAGCAGAAAACTCACTGCCTGCTAACACACTGTGTCATAGACTTGAGACAAAATACCTAGGAGAGGTTAGCAAGATGTGTTCTATTTGTTGAAGTTAAATTGTTCATGCTCCAGTGTACAGACAAGTCTCAGTAACAGACCCTTGAAAATTCTGTTTTCAGATGACACTCTATATTTTGCCAAGAAATGACATTTGAACTTATCATCCAGCTGCCACATATCCAATGTTTCTCTCATTCTATTAACTTGCAATGTTTCCTCCATCAGAGCAATTATAAATATCACTTAGCAGCAAAGAGCCCCATATATCTATTTGTCATGACCTATTGATATACCATGCGATGTTAAGCCTTTACTCACCCAGACAGCTTTTCTGCCTAGAGCTTTTAGGCTGATATCCTAGCAGACAGCCTTGCTCTACAAAATCAGTTACAAAGGGTTTCAGAAACAGCAGTATTTCCATAAGATGGAATAAGAAAATCTAATAGCTGAAGTATGTCTTACGTTGTGACAAACAATTTTTTAAGAGTCTGCAGGATCATGATACTGAGAAAAAATTGTAAGAAGTTTAGCTTTGGGGTACTTTTAAATACTGTTTAATTTATCAGCAAATCTCAGTGCAAATTAGAGTACAGCCTTTTTTAAATCACCATTAAAAACTTCAAGCATTACAAGAGATGGTAGGGTCTTGGCCTATCTGTCAACCTGTGTCTTGATTACAGTGAATTTCATCATTCTCAATTTCATTTTAATGCCAAAGCAGAACTTTAACTACCCAAATAAAAAGGTGAAAGAGGGAAGAAAGAACAAGAACATGAGTGGCAAATAAAATAATTGGGATAAAATAGGTATGGCTTAATTAGTGATTTAACTTTCATGAGTCGAAAAGCACTGCTTAAATACTTACATACAAAGTACAATCTATATCTTACCAAAGTCTGCAGAGGAAAAATCCTCTTCAGCTTTAAAGGACTTTAGATCAGCCCTATAAATGTTAATTTTGCTTTGCATAAGTCTGTGGACTAAGGTTTTCCTTCCTTTCAGGGAAAGCTTATCCAGTAACAGTGTCTGGCAGCTTTGAGATAGTGTGGATTTTTGCACATGCCGGCTTGCCCCAGGCCAGTTCTGTGTTCATATGCCTTCTCCTGAAATGCCTCACTATCTCACAGGAATTACCAAAAGGATGCACAGCATGCCTCCACCCACAAATATAAAAAGCTTCTCTTTCTAAATGGCATTTATCATCCTTTGTAATAGTCTTTCATCTGGCCAAGCACATGTAGTGCTTTATAGGAGACAAAGTCTAGGCACTAATGTGGGCACTCAAGAGGCGGCAGAGTATCATCAATCTAAAAACCTCTTTGAGAAGATCTCTGTAGTATCCCCAGTCCAAACCATTTCCTAAAGACATAGCACAGAAAGATCTGATAGAGAAGGAATCTTTTCTTTTCATATCATATTTGAACAAAAAGCCTGAAAGAATAAAATCTGGTAATCAAATTCTCTCTCAATAAACATGGGTTGTTATTACATTGTCTTCCTTCTCCTACAATCCTTACTTCTCTAGAGGGTAATAGGACTTTTACAAGAGAGAAAAACCATACAAGCATACAAATTTGATTAATATATGATTCACAGATAAGCTGACCTGGGATAATTATTTTTCACTTTATTTGAATTTCTCCCCCTTTCCCACAAAAGTATAAATACAAAACATTTCCATGTCCTTCTTTGAAGGTACACCTACAGGTACACACAAATATAGCTAGTTGAGAGAGAGACAGAGAGAGAGAGAGAGGGGAAGGGGGGAAAAGAGAGAAAAACATAGATCTAAGATGTTTTCTTGCACACATCTACCTACCCAATCCTGTCTGATTCTTTACATAAGCTTCACTCCAATTTTCTTTTGTCCTTGAGCTCCTGCAAAGAATTCACTCCTCAGATGTAGGAGAAAACAAGCAAGTTCTTAGCCTTAGCTCATCCTTCTCTTTGGAAAAATTTACATCATAAAATCCTCATGGAGTGCTTAAACAGGCTCAGACAGTCATAGGTCAATTTTCAACTGAAAGAAATAAATATTTTTCCCATATCTCATCTTCTACAGAAGTGTTGAATAACCTAACTTGTGGGCTATGGGAGACAAAGTCTAGACACTAATATGGTCATTCTAATGTGTCCACATTAGGGTGGACACTCATTAGTTATATCCATGGTGAGAAGAAAAATAAAGAAACATTGCCTTTTTCTCAAATTCTTTAATTATACTCCTCTAGACTTAACCAGCTGTTGGTTCCACTTCACCTGCTCTCCAGAAAAACAAACTTCCTCTAGAATCACTTTTCTTCTTAACAAAAGCATAGTGGCTTTCCCTTCAAATTTCTTTTCGACTACTCCAGCAAAGACTGAAAATCCTGGCTAGGCTGACAATTGCCTCTTCTGGCAGTCACTTTTGCAAATGCTTGTAAACCTGATCCAAAGAGTGATTTAACTTTACAGTTTAACTCAATTTGTTTTTCACTCTTCAAAACAAGCTTTTTCATACCTGTAGGTATTCTTTAGGCTATAGTCATTCAAATGAACCATATCAGCATACAAGCTTTGCTTTTGATTTCATATTTTACTGTAATTATATCACCTTTATCTATTCTCACAGATTAATACTATGATGATAAGGGCTGCTTAAAACTCTGCATTACCATTTCCACAAAAAATTTAATTGTCAACTAGAATACAGAGATTAAAATGCTCAAGACCACATATCATCAAGCTTCTAAAAATGCAAACCTTCACTACATTTATTTTAGCTATATACACTGATCTTTCTAGTGTTACATCTTACTAAGCTTGAACTTACTGTATTTTTCCTTCTCAAAGTATCAATAATAACACAAATAAGTAGTGGTCATCACAATGAATGTTCTGACTAGCTGCCACATTTAGAGTTAGGAAAAGCTTTCCCTTGACATCTTAGTTCCTTGACCCAAACTAATACCTTTAAATTTTAAAAGAAATCAATCATGGCAAGTTCACAATCTCATTCTGTACACCTCAGCATAGCTGTTTGGGTGTGCTTCCTGTACCAGTCTGCCTCCCCAAGTGTGATGAGCTACCGACTAGAGCAGACTCTTTCTCAGCTGATCAGATTTCCTTCCATGTATGCCAAAAATACTCTGAGCCTCCTGAATCCCTTTCTAGCGTAACTGATGTAACCCAGGCAGAATTAAAATTACTTCAAAGTGAAATGTATCTTATACCTTTTTAAACTACATGAAAATGTGACACAGAGGAACTTGTAATCAGATTCAGGGGAAAGTGGTGAAGTCAAACTCATGATTCACCCATTTGAATTTCTCAGTATGGGTAATAAATGAGGCATTTCTGGAGCAACTGAATAATTTGTACATTTTCACAGTAGATCAGACTCATATAGAAGAAGCTGGTTTTGTAATTGTGACACATTGATGGAAATTCAGTGACTCAGTGTTCAGTGATTTTAATTTGCACCTTGATGGCATCCTGTTGGAATACAGGCAGGCAAATCTTATAAAATAAGCCATGTAGACGCACTCGCTACCTACAGGATTTTATTTTCTCACACTATCAGTGTTTCTTTAGCTATATTTCTTGTGCAAACCTAAGTCTTATAATAAACTACACAGGATTTTTTATTAGTGTAAAAACTCAGATTAACTTTGTACCCAAAGTCACTTTGATCACTGATATATTCTTATGCCAGTAAATCAGAGAATGAAAGAATTTAACACTATCATTTTCTAAGGCGAAGAACACCATAACCTTTGAATTAGAATAATAAATATCAGTAGTCATTTATATAGACTGTTACTCAAGGAAGGATAATGCAAATAGATTGATAATATAAAAAAAGAGGTTAATTGCTTTGCTCCCTTCTGCACAAAAAGACCAAAGGAGGATGTGACTGAAAAAAATTACTGATACCTGAAGCTGGAAAAGAAGTTCCTTTATATATGTTTAAAAAAAAAAAAAAAGAAAAAAA
>VWZU01015289.1:40682-75118 GCA_013397095.1 Sterrhoptilus dennistouni
CTCTGCTCTGCTCTGGGGAGACCCCAGCCGGAACCCTGCACCCAGCTCTGGGGTCCCAGCACAGGAAGGACATGGAACTGTTGTAAGTCCAGAGGAGGCCATCAAGTAGATAAGAGGGATGGAACACCTTTCTTACAAAGAAAGTCTGAAAGAATCGGTATTGGTCACCCTTCAAGAGAAAATTTGGGGGTAACTTAATTATGGCTTATCAGTTCCTGAAGGGAGCCTGCAAGAAAGATGTAGAGCTTGTAGTGACAAGACAAGGGAGAATGGATTCAAACAGAAAAAGAGTAGGTTTAGACTGGATATTAGAAAGCAATTCTTTTCTATGAGAGTTGTGAAGCAGTGGAAGTGGTTGCCTGGAGAAGCTGCGGATGCTCTGTCCCTGGAAACGTTCCAGATTGGGTTGCTGGCTCTAAGAAATATGGTCTAGTGAAAGATGTCCCTGACCATGGCAATTGGTTTAGACCTAGATGATCTTTAAAGTCCTTTGAAACTCAAACCCCATGATTCTATGATTCTCTCTATCCACTCCGTAGTCCAACCCCGGCAAAAAGGTCTTTTTGCCTAAAGACACAGTAAGCATTCCTGTCTTCTGAAAGGTCAGAATACAACTTCTGACCGCACAGATACAAATGTGCATGCCTGGATTTTTTATTTTTTTTTTTTGCAAACACACAGGATTTTTTCTGAGTCATACAGTATTACATACTGAAGAATTTGCTTGTAAGTTTTGAAAACCTGTACTTTGCCAACTTGTACAAAAGGTAATATAAGAAAAGGCACAAAAATCAACTCCTTTCTTGTTGAAACTCTATTCTAAGTAATACCAACCCTCTGCATATTTTTAAAAATATGCTTAGGTAGTTAGAGACTCTTGTGTCATTTCAACTTTAAATAGTTAGAGAAGCATAAAGCTACTGTGTTAGATGATGCTCAAGGGAGGAAGCAATTCTTGTGCAAAACCAGGATATATCTCTCATTTTAGACAGAAAAACTAACTTTGCCAGAGGGGCTGAAATTCAGAAGTGATAAGTAACTTACATACAGCATGAACACTGGATAATGTCTACCAACCACTGAGGAGACTAAATATTATGTGAGTATCTTGCAAACATCTACTGTATTTCAAATTCAGGGAGAATTAATTAAGAATAAATAAATAAATAAACAAAAAAATACCTCCTCCAAAAAAACCATTTTCAAAAATCACATTTTCAATGTGTTTGAAAAATAAATTCAAAGCCAGTCTTTCTTATAATATTTCGACATTTCCCTTTTAATCAGAAAAAAGTATTTTTACAAATCCTTTTTGAAATTAAAAGGAATTAAGCTACTAAATCTAGAAGGCCATAAATATTCTAATTGAATTCTAGAACTGCCTAACCCAAAAAGATGGGGGTCTAGGAAGAAGGAGATTGTTTCCTTAAACATATTTTATCTTCCATACTGGTGTAGTAATTCTGTCCCTTGCCTAATAATGACCCACAGATTTTTTTAATAATAAACCAGTATGTGGACTACTCCAAATAATGGAGACAAGAAGCAGAAACTTTTTTAAGCATTGCAAAGACAAGCCTGACATTTTGCTATTCATTTTCTTTACTTCTACTAATCCAAGTTTTGCAGAGAACTAAATATTACATGTTGACTGACTTGACCTTTGGAGCAATGACCCTCTTCGGATTTTCTGTTGTAGCATGTTTCAGTATGAGGGGAAAAAATGTCACACTTGCAACATTACTGAGAACTGAATGTATACAATTAGGTAATTTACAGATCTGTTATGCAGATTTTACTGCATAGCAGCCAAGCTTAGATCCAGTTGAACTCCTAATAGCACTCAAAAAACATGATTAAATACCTGGTTTTCCTTTCTCAATTACCTCAGAAATGTTGTTTTCTACAAAAATTATAAATTTTTCAAGACTGAGTAAGATAGAACAATGCTGATTCTGCTGCCCAGGAGAGAATATCATTCTTTAGTCTAGACTCCTCCTTTAACATACAGTTTATTATCCATGGAAAAAAGATGACAGGATAATAGTCTGCTTAAGTGGCAATACCTATTTGCACTCCAAAGAAATTCTAGAAGACCAGCTTCTCTCCAATAATAACCAAGACTTTTCTTAAGCATCAGCTATTCACTTCCAAAGTAGGTCTGATCCATGAATTAAGCCTGTGGGTCTTAAAACGAGAAGTCATTATGTGAGAAGTAGGAAAAACTTACTTTAGAAGATAGTGTTGCTATTTAGGGTGAAAGTGTTCACTGTAATCAGTTCATGACGTTTTCAGTTTGTCAGAATAAAAGGTTTTGCAGCTAGCATTTGGATTTATTCATACAATTGAAGAAAAAAAATTCTCGAAAGCTTAGTCTGTTCTCTCCTATAGATTGTTTCAAGCACTTCCAGGAAAGTTTAAGTAGTTCTAGCTTTCCCTCTTGTATTTGTCATTCCATATTTATCTTCTCTTTGGGGAAAAAATAAATAAGCCATTGGTTTAAAAGTATTACTTCAAAATATGAAAAAAAGGCAGTACAGTATTTGTCAGTAGAGAGAGCAACTTTTATGGGGATGCCTCAATCCACTAACTCTTAACAACTCAGGAACATCCTAATCTGCCCCTGTGGAATTGACAAGCTAGGTTCTGACCAACTTTCCACTGCTCTAGGATAGCAACAAAATTATGATTTTATGTATCTGTGTATTTCAAAAATTGTTTTTGCTCATATGGCACTCCATACACTCTAATTAACAAATGAAACCAAAAAAAAGGCAACCGAGACCCAGACTCCTTGATGGTATATGATTTTGTGGTTTCATGTATTAGTGTGTTTATTTAATTGTCTTGATTCCTTTTCATCGAAATGTTAACTCAGTCTAAACAGGATTTGACTTGAGTGTACCTGAAAAGAAATGTGAATTCTCTTTTAGTTTTACTACTTAGAACTTCTATATTTCTGGTGGTGCTTTGAGATACTCTTGAGCTCCTTAGGACCTTCTTATAAATAAACTATTGCATTTTAAGTATATATTAAAAGCCAAAATATTAAAAAGGGGAATTTTAAAGTTTCTTTAGAAGAGAGTAATTGCTGTTGAAGTTAGCAACATGCTGGTCTTCAAATGAAACAGAAGATTGCTGTAATATTACTAACACCGGGCCTGTACTATTCAAAGGTCATCCCATTTGCTTTCAGCTACACCTAGCACTCGAGCAAAAGAGCATGAGAAAAACAGTAGTGAAGGTCTAAATGACCCAAAAGGAATTTAATTTTGAAGTTTGCTACAGCTGAGCCCATTGTCAGAGATAACAGAATCACAGAAGCAATTAAACAGGAAAAGACCTCTGAGATCATCAGGTCTAACCTTTGACAAACACCACCTTGTCAACTAGACCATGGCACATCCAATCTTTCCTTAAACACCTTTAGAGACAGTGACAAAACCACCTTCCTGGGCAGCCCATTCCAATGCCCAATCACTCTTTGTTTGAAAAAAGATTCTTGAAGTCCATCTGAGCCTCCCCTGGCCCAGCTTTAGGCTGTAACCTTTTTGTCCTGTCACTGGTTGCTTGTGAGGAGAGACCAACGCCCACCTGGCTACACACTCCTTTCAGGTGGTTGTGGAAAGTGATAAGACCTCCCCTGAGCCTCCTTTTTTACAGGCTAAACACCCCCAACTTCCTCAGCTGCTCCTTATTAGACTTACTCTCTAGACTCACTCCCAGCTCCATTGACCTTCTCTGGACACACCGCAGCACCTGAATGTCATTCTTGTAGTGAAGGGCCCAGAAATGAACACAGGTTTGGAGGTGTGGCCTCACCAGTGTGGAGTACAGGGGGGCAACCCCTCCCCTGTTCCTGCTGGACACAGTGTTGCTGGTATAGACCAGGATGCCCTTGCCCTTCTTGGCCACCTGGGCATAGCTGGCTCATGTTCAGCTGCTGTTGACCAGAACCCCCTGGTCTTTTTCCACCAAGCAACTTTCCTGCCACTGTGCTCCCAGCCTGTAGAGTTGCCTGGGGTTGTTGTGATGCAGGGGCAGGACCTGGCACTTGGCTTTGTTGAACCTCATCTAATTGGTCTCAGCCTATCAATCCAGCCTGTCCAGACCTCTTCGCAGAGCCTTCCTACCCTCCAGCAGATCAACACTCCTGCCCTACCTGAGGTCAGCTGCAAACTGACTGAGGGGGCACCTCAAACCCTCTGAATAAAATTAAAACTGAACAAACAAAATAACCATCTTGATTATACTGTTGCTCAGCCCAGTTAGCAATACGGTTATGTATAACAATGTTCTGTTGATTCCATTTATTTATTGTCCCATATAATGCGAAAGAGATTAATATTATAAAGGATACCACACTAACTGATGCCACAGTACATGCAAATGTATTTGAGCAGCTGCCAATACCAGCTAACATCATTCAGAGCAAAAGACTATCAACTGAACACAAGGTGAAGGGTTTATGTTTTCAACGCATTTCAAAATCGATTACAGTGAGCTAATTATTATATGGTGCTTTGAGGTTTGCTCTTGAAAAATGCAAATTTCTCTTAGGATCTAATAAGTAACAAATAGTACAATACCTACTTTATATACATAGTGTAGAAGTATTAGCAAGGTTGACTCCAATAAAATCAGGGATCTTGAATTTTATTAGCTATTTTAAAATAAGTAAAATATAGAGTTCCAGTATTGTAGTAACACTTTATTTTTGTCATTATTGATGATGACAGTGATGACATTAACATGATGACCTCTTTACCCAGTGAGGTTGTATTTTCACAACTGTCACTACAAATGATAAATAAATCATTGTCTAAAGCCAAAAATTACCTTGAATACAAATTTTTCTGCCAATTCTAACTTCTTGATAAGTACATACACATGTGAAGTACAAATTTTAAAAGATATATTTTAACCATAGATGTATTTATGTTCATGTTCTATGCTTTTTTGTTATTCATAATTGAAAGGACAATATTAATCAGGTACCTAAGAATTTGAAAGAACAATTTTGGCAGCAATCAAACACCTAGAAATCAGAGAATCCTCAGATAAAAGTTTTTTCAGCTATTTAAGTTGAACACTGTCTTTCTTTTCAACATTGAAATCTCCACAGCATATTTATCCAATCCACAAGACTGCCTAGAAGCATGTCTCACAGGTGAGGACAGTTCTGAATTTATTTCACAGTCAAGAATCATCCTTATTCATAAATGAGCTGTGATGCTCAAATCTGTATTTGCTGCACCCTTGGCATATCAGGGACAAATCCTTTACCATCCAACTGTGTCTTGCTTTATAAACAGATCAGTAGCAATGGAAAGTGTTGATGATGCTCAATGTCTAATAGCGAGAAGCGCAGCATTTAAAGGCAATATAAGATCAGTTGCAAAACAGTGACAGGGTACAAACATATAAATTTCATCTTTCACTGAAAGCCAAGGTCCCTCTTTCACAAAAAGTCCCCCTTTTGCACTTTGAACACAGTTGAATCTCTCCAGCAGGTGATGTAGACAGCATCCTGAGCTATGGTGCTCTCTACAGAGAGGCTCTAAGTCCCGTACCTGGAATTTAACTGATTTCCTGAGTTCTGTAATGCAATGCAAATACAACAAAAAAGAACATATCCCCTCTTTTAATACCTGTGGGTTTTTGAAAGTAAATTCGAACATGGAAAGGATCTCAGGTTCTTGATGTGGAATAGACAAAGATCTGTAACACTCCCTTGCTCCACTCTTTTCCTGTTAGCTGTCTCCAGTCAGATAAATGCCGACAGCACTGGATTTGCTTAGAAGGTTATTTTAAAATCTGTTAGTGTGCCTAATATACTTGGCATTATTCTACAGAGAGTTTTAGCATTTCCCTCCAGACCTTCACGATGGGAACAAGATAATTCAAAGTTCAGCTCTCCTACATCTGCTGTTTCTGCAACTTACTGCACAAATTGCTTACGATTACATGGTAAATATGAGGCTGAATTTGATATTATTCTTATTCTCAAACCAGTTCTCTAAACATAAGCCATCTGTAAAAATACAGATCGAAAAACATAAAGATGAAACTAATCTACGTCAGTATTTGCTTTGAGAACAGGCAAAACCCAGTATTTTCCACGTAGCTATCACTCACATGCCTATAAATAACAGCATACAGAACAAAAATCTTAAAACACTGCAATGGTTCTTTTTTAATTTTAAGTAAAAAAAATCTCTAGTTTTATAAATTGATACTAGGGACCAGGATTTGATATGTAGAGGCCCCAGATGTCAGCTGGAGTTGTATAGGCTCAAGAGAAAAAACAAGAATTATAATATAGGTTACTGGCTGGTGAGATAGAACGATGCTTCCTGCACTGTTGGTCCAGAAAGCACAGTCAACAGTCTGTAAAGCCAGTTCTATCATACCGAGGAGGCTTCTGTCAATCTCCTAGCAGAGATATATTATGCAGCAATATTCAGGCCACAATTCTGTCATGCAACCCAGAGCATTTCTTCAATTAAGGAGAAACAGCATAACTCAGGCACAAGCACTATACTAAAACCTGCATGGCTGCATCCTTACTGTTGAGCTGGCTTCAGTGCTTGTTCTGACAGAGTCAGAGAGAGTCAGAGCTAAACTGAGATTCACAGAGCAAGGTTCAGGAGGGCCAACATCTTTTCGGTTACCTAGCATTTACTATCAGACAAGCTGGAAGAGCACGCCTTGCACCTCTAGCCCACAGACCATGCTAGCTGAAGCACAAGTCACTGCTCTTTCCTCTTCATAGCCAAGTCGAAGAGCCAAATACATGGTATGAGTTCAGGAGGGTACATCAATTTTGTACAGTGAGCGGGCAAGGAAGCAGGTAATGCACAAAGAAACACCTTCTCCAGGCCTGGGAGGCTGCAGGGAGGCGCCTTGCATTCCAGGATTGCAGAGCTTATCAGTGAGTGAAAGGACTGCCACCAATTTTCCAGGGAAGCAGGAACAGACGTGAGTAAAAGTTTACCTGCCCTAAGTCCTGCCACAAATTTTCTGACTCACAGGTCAGCCCAACACCCATACAGGCACACTAGTGTGTTTTGCAACTCCCTACCTCAACAGTATCCCTTTCTGGCAGGAAGAATGGAAACCACCTCTTACTCCGACTATGGCAGTAAATTTTAATTTCACCACTCACTTTTCTGATTCAAGCTGAGATCAAGTGTTTGTAAAACATTCTACTGCTATACTTCACCATTTAAATCACAGAGAAACCAAAAGCAAATTTGCTGAATGAGACAGCAACCTGAAAGCAGTTGGAGATTCACTGCTGTTGTAGGGATGTGAAACAAATTCCCATTTCTCAATACATTGCTAATTTTTCAATATATGGATATACAGTTACTTAACAGCAAGAAAAGGGTATCTTTTCTTTTACAGGAGTTAATTTTTGAAATGTTACGAAAAAGGAAAGTGAGTCTAATAGCTACTTGACTTTAAATTTAGGTCTGAACTTTGATACCTACATGTAAAATTTGCTTTTAGACCCATTTACTTGGGTGTTGTTTTTCCTTTAAACAAGTGATAAACCTTGTGTACATGTATGTCTCTGTCCAGAATCCATATATCTATATAAATACCTATCTAGAGTGAGAGCCACTGAATGTTTTGGGGCAGGGAGGGTTGCACATGGGCATTTGTGTATGCATGAAAGGCTTATGTTTGAGGCCCAAGGTTGAGAACAAATGATAGGCTGCAAAAGGACCCGTGTCTGACTAATCTGCCGGAGAACATCAGATATCTGATTTGTTTTGATTATTTCTTCCATTTTTCTCCTTGCCATACACTAAAACTCTCTAACCTGTTCTCACAGCTATCTTTGATTGTTGGATTTCACCGGTTATCTTGTTGGTTGATAGAAAGATGTGACAGCCCAACCTTCACAGGTTTCTTGGTCACTCTTGAAGTTCCATCCTGCAGATAGAATCTCTGGAAAAGTATATTTGAAAAGATATCCAAAGAAGTTCAGCCTACTACAGAACACTATTTAAGATGAAAACAGTCTTGAATATATTTCTCTGTGCTGAAGTACTCTTCACTAGATAAGTGGCCAAAGCAAAGAACTGTCTTTTCTTTGCTGCTGTTTGAAATTTACAGAAGAAGCAAGTAGACAGATAAAGGCAATCTCCAGCTTTCAGGGAAAACGAAAAATGCATTTAAGAAGCATTTTTTTGAGGAAAAGCATTTAAAAGCTTTTCATTATTCTATGTGCATAGTTGTTCTTTAGTTAAATCTGTTTTTAAATTCATAGTTTTATGTTTTGGTTCTACCTGGATCAAAGATTAATAACTATCAAGATCTTGCTCTTATATCACTTAGGGCTCTGCATACATATACAGAGATAAAAAGTTCACTTCTTAAGATGATGCTTTCTTTCTAGTATTAGGATATAAGGGTCTCTCATCTGTATGGGCATAGCATTGTCCCTATTAATTAACATGGTTAAGGATGACTTGTCAAGGTGGTAAAAGCTTCCTATCTCATTACTTAGCAGCCCTATTCTTTAAGGAATGATAATTATCTCCTATTTACTATACACTTTACAGCTATTGAAGATGGCTTTCAAAAAGGCATTTAAAAAGAACATTATATTCAGCTTATGGCTTGTAAACAAATGATAAAAAATTCTGAAACTGCTTAACATGTTGAAGTAAAAAAACCAAAATATTATCAGATCTGATCTGAAATGGAGTAACTTAGTATGTAAGCAGCAAATCATGTGGAATTTGTTGATATCCACGTAGAATTATGTTCCTGCCAAGAATAAGATAAATTTGATATGTTCCTTTCTTACAAGGCAACCATCCTTCTTATTAGCTTCTGATATTTTATTCCCTGCAGTCTACCTTTAAAATTACTATGTAAAAAGTCCTTTTGTTCTTCTTGTTGTTGTTGGTTTGGGGGTTTTTTTGTTCCCACTAAGTCCAAACTCATTCTCTTTTGTTGACATACAGTATTTGAATAGGAAAATATGTAAATGGTATAAATTATATCCAGCATCTGACTCATACCTTTACCCCCACAGTATTTCTTATGGGTGCAAATACCTGTGAAGCAGAAAGACGAATAGTGATTTGTGGCTGAAAGCCCAGATGGAGATCAGTGAGTCTCACAGGGGGACCCATACTGTGTAATATCTTGATTGATGAGCTAAGCAGCAGGATTGAGTGGGCACTCTCAGCGTGTCTGCAGAAGATACCAAGATGAGTGGTGTGGTTGTCATGTCTCAGGGGTCAGATGTCATCCAGAGTGACCTGAAAAAGCTTGAGACTTAGGTCCATGGGAATCTCATGAGGTTTTACAAGACCAACTGCAAGGTGCTGCACCTGGCCTATAACCATTGATAACAACACTGGTTGTGGAATGAGCAGATGGAGAACAGCCCTGGGGAGAAGGACTTGGGGTGCTGATGAGTGAGAGGCTGAACATGACCCAGCCACGGGCACTCCCAGCCCAGAAAGCCAAACGTGTCCTGGGCTGCATCCAGAGCAGTGTCACGAGGGAGATGATTCTCTTCCTCTGCTCCACTCTGGGGAGATTGCAACTGGATTGTTCCATCCAGCTCTGGTGCCCTCAAATAAGGAAGGACATTGAACCTCTTGGAGTGAGTCCAGAGAAGGCCATGAAAAAAGTATGAGGAAGAATCTGGAGAAGAGAATTCTCTGGGGAGGTCTTACAACAGCCTTCCGGTACCTAAAGGAGGCCTATGAGAAAAATGGGGACAAATATTGCAGCGGTGCCTATAGCAATACATCAAAGGGTAGTGGTTTTAAAGTGTCAGATCAGTGGATTCAGCCTAGATACAAGGAAGAATTTTTTTATTATGTATGTTGTAAAACACTGGACCAAGCTGCCCAGAGAGGTGGTAGATTCCTATCCTTGGAAACATTCAAAGTCAAATTGTACAGGGCTCTGAGCAACTTGGTCTGGTTGAAAACTTCCATGCTCATTGTAGGGGAGGTTGGACCACATGACTTTTAAAGATCCATTCCTACCTGAACTATTCTGACATTCTAGCATTCTATACAGTGCCTGAAAAATTCAGTTTCTGATATTAACTGTATTCTCCTGTGCTTTATTTGCACCTGGATATTACCACCACTTTCTATTCAAAAATATATTTAAGCATTCACTTTGGGCAGAACTCATGCGAGTGCTCCTCACATCATAACATCTCTCTGCAACTGGCTAATTTCTACATATGTTGGAATGTGTATGGCATATGTTACACTGGCTGACGTAATGTGATTTTTTTTTTGTCACAATAGCAAGCAACTTCTTGGAAAAGATTCTGATTACAAATGTCACGTTTCTCCTATTTTACTTTCCAAATATGATTTGAAGCAAAAAGCATTTCCCTTAGCCTTTCTGCAAACATTTTGCTTCTAAAGATGAGAGTTTAACAAGATCCTTGCTGTCTGAAAAAAACACAGCGTTAAAATAAAACAAATTAAGTAAATCTAGCTCTATCTAATTATGACCTCCATTTTGCTCTAAAACTGGACATCTGTATAGCAATTGTCAAAGACAGCAGAAGAAATTAACTCATTAAAAACTACTTTAACACCTTCTGACCAGAAAGATGTATCAGGTAAAATTGACAAGGTCCCATTTCAATTATTTTCTGCTCTGGAATGAACTTTCTGACTCTGAAACAACTCTTGGCACTATAACTAGGAATTTCTTCCCGTGCCCTTCCTTGCAGCTTGCATTATCCACTTCTCACAAACAGAATGTCAAGCCTCCAAAAGATCTTCATCCATCAATGTCCTTGCTTTCTAGATTTCAAAAGCTCCTGAAGTTAAGGAAAATATTCTCTGCAGGTACAGGGAGTCATTCACTAACGCTGCAGGAGGAAGAATGTAAGCAGCAATGAGTTTATCTGCTGGAAAGAAGTCTGCAAGAGTGATGTTTTATTCTTGTAAACTTTCCTGGTGTATTATATGTGTGCATTTCTACACTTTTTTTTCAGTAAAATCTTTCCTAGAGGTCACTTCACATGTAAAGATGTAAGAGTAGAAAAAACTTGAATGCAGAATAGGTTCTGAGTTGTAGCATAGTAATTTGAAGTTAGTGATCCTTTTTGCCTGCAGCAATCTCTGAATTGGAAATCTCTGGCTACAGACATCCCTTTAACAGAATAGATGCTATTTTCAGAGCCATTTTTCAGTTCCATGGAAGTCATTGAGTCATTCAGCATTGTTTAGATCATTCTGAGTATGTTTTAGGTCTTCCACAAAATATTGGTTACTCATTTGGCCAGATATATATGTGTGTATATATACATATATATATATATATATATATATATATATACACACACACGCACATACACACATTTTAATACCTGTCCAATTTCAATTGCCACATCTTCAGGATATATTTTCATTGTTGACAGTGATTTCCTTAGTAATACTTCATGACTGAATGAAACAATGGGAGATTTATAACATCTTTTGGTGCTTTATTGTAATTAGATGAATTGAACAAAATCTTCACAAGTATTCTGAAACAGTTCCTCTGTGGGTCCTAGTTCTTCTGGGGAAATTTTAGCAGCCCTGGACCTGGATTCATAAATTACATGAATACTGACAGAAGCCTTGACTGCGTTGACCAGGAGGTATGAAGAGGACATGCAGAAAAATTATGATATTGGATTTATGGGGAGCACCTTGTTCAGGTTAGATGAGATGCTGTGAGAGCCGCCCCTGAAGTTAATTTGTGAAAGGATCAAGAACAGGTGGTTTATTTTAAAGACCAGCTCTTCAAAACAAAAGGAGCACAGCAGTGTTCCTTTTTTTGCCCTCATATTTCTTACAGTTCATCTTTATTTTAAATAAAGAAATAGTGGTTTTATGTCTCCAAATGAAAGTTTTATTCCACGAGATATTCCATTACCACTCTAAAACAGTTTTAAAGTACTATTTACTATGATTACATTGTGAGAATGGAAAGGTAGTGTTAGTACAGACTTCGTCATTGCACTAAGATTCTGTTAGTCTTCATTAGAACCCAAATTTATGTTTATCTTTTCCCAGGTGTGCTATGTGTCAGTTCCAGAAATTTCAGAGATGGGATTCTTGCCAAATTCAGAACAAACCCAGCATGCAACACAGAGAGTGCAAACCACAGTTCACATGGTTCCCCTCAGCTCTGATGAGTAAATAGGCCCACCCCATTTATCTCTGCAAAAATGTTAATAATCTAGCCAAAACCTATATGGGGGATATAATGCTAGTCAAAGACCAAAGAGAGCAACTCATATGAAATTATATCTGCAGAATACTGAAAAGGAGACACAAATTCTTTATGGTGTAAGAAACATTCACCCTACACTTTTCTTAGTGAATCTGTATACTAATATACTTACTCTGATTTATAATCCCACTCTTTGCACAAAATGGTGGGCAAGAGGCCTAGACATAGGAGTAGGTTTATTTAAAAGAAGAAAAAAAACAAATTAACCAAACCAAAAGGATAATACCAAAACAAAACCAAAAAAAAGCCAGGAACTCTTCTGCAAGGAATTATTTAAAAAAAAATCTGGCCATAACAGTTCTACTTTCAATGTTTATGCCATCTATCTGCCCCTTGCCTTCTTTTCCCTTTCTGAGACTTGCTATTATTGATGATTTGGTGTATTATTCTTTATTGTCTAAAAGTCAAAATAATTCAAGCACTGAAGTCTAAAGCTGCATGAAATATGACTGCTTCAAACCCCTGAGGTTATAGTATCATGAGAGATCCATCTGCAAACAAAGACCAGCAAATATTAGAAGTTGCCTCAGGATAAAGCAACATTTGCTACCAATTAGTTGACTTTGTTTGAAATTTTTGCAGTATTTTGCCTGTAAGCCAAACTGTGGGTTCCTATAAAATGATGTAAAAGAACTATTTTTCCCTTTTCGGACAATTCAGTATCCTGCTATAAAAGCTTAGAGCTATCTTCAACAAAACAGCTAATTCACCTATTGTCTCCCAAAAAGATGGCAAGGGAGAGCAACCCCACTGGTTTGTCTTTTGTTTGGGTGCTTCCCCATAGAGAGACTATGCTATTTCCGGTGCTGTACAGTCTTACTTTTTGTTGCCATCTGGCCACTTACTATTCTCAGATTTTATTAAATCAGATAGATACAAAAGTATGCAGAAAAACAAAGAGCAAGTTAGAATTACAGATATTGGTATAATTACTTGAATGAAACTGGATAAGCACTAGGTCAAATTTCCAGACCCAAAAGTCCATTATGTTGCCATGGATCTACCAGTAGGATCTTAGGTGATGTTATGGCTGAGTCAAAGCAGAAAAATCTTTATACAAAATCAAATGTCTCAAAAAGGTAACACAGACTTCAGAGAATAGGAAGCTGGAGTAACCAGGATAAGAATCATAGATTTGTTTAGGTTGGAGAATACCTTTAAGCTCACCAAGTAACCCAGCTCTACTAGGTCCCCTACTAAACCATGTCCCTAGATGCTACATCTACACATCTTTTAAATTCCTCTAGGGGTGGTGACAGAAGCACTTCCCTGGGCAGCCCATTTTGGTGCTATGATATGTTCAGATTTTTACATAAAAATAGTAACTTTATCCATCTCTTTTTTTTTTTTTACCTTGCTTATAGCACAATGTAGCAAATGCAAATGAGAGACAACATATGGAAACTCCATATAAAGACAGAAAAGTACTGTATTTTTTTTTTATTTTAAAAAGCAAACCCTTAAGCATCTCATGCAGAACAATTTGTATAGATTCTCAGTTCTCAAGTGTTATAGAACCAATAACAACTACTTTCCTCATTTGCTCTGTTCTTCCCACCATTATAGCTTTTTTTCTTACTAAGAATTAAATATAGAAAGAAAAAAGGTGTACTGCTTGTTAAACTCTGGGAACCATTAGGCATCTTCTTCGTATTTCCTGCCATAATATTCTGAAGTTTGTCTGGCTGAGCCAGGATTAGCTGCTCACTGATACACTTCAGTGCTGTTTTGACATGAGACATTACAGCAAGTTCTTCAAACTGTTAAGATGGATTGTGCTAGCCCTTAGTATGATGCCATTATGTTTAGCCATGTCATTATTCTATTCGTAATATTATCAATTCCAATTGATTATCAAAAATACAGTCTTGGGGGTTATTTCCCCTTAGCTTTTTGTCCATCCCATGCATCCATACACCAAAATATACGCTTTACAGAAGACAGCAGGTTTGGTTTTATCCAGACCCCATTTCATCTGAAATGCTGCTATGACCAAAGCAGTTTTTATTCTCATCCTAACCTGCCAAAATGCCAATGACAAGATTTGCTGCTGCCTGAGGTCTGTGCCTGAACTAGAGCTCTCTATTCACGGAAATTAAGCTAGCAGTGAGGGGAACATATTTAAACCAATCTGGTAAACACAGAGGTTAGTGGGGTTTGTGATGTATTACCAGACAGAGGCTTGAGCAGGGTGTTGGAGGAGTGAAGGTATTCTTAACACAAGTGCTCTAGAAGGCTGCACCCTGCCCCAGCTGTACAACCAAGCCAGCACTGGTGGGTGGGAGATAGCAGTTTACCAAAAGTGATGTCGGGTTTTAAGAAAACAGTGACTCAGGTCACAGTACCTTGTGATTCCCTCTGAAGTCATCTACAGGCTTGCAGGCACAACTAATTCCATTATGACTGAGTTAGAGTTTACCAAGAGGGAGGTCAGAGGAGAGAGAATTGATTGTTTTCAGCACTACCATATCTCTTCAAGAGCTAGTCACATTTGCCACTTCCAAGATACTGAAATTCACATTTAAAAGAAAATGTAGGTTAAGTGCTACTGTTTTGGCAAACAGCAAATAAATAGAATATTGAGTCTTTTTTCAAACAGCCTGCAATGCATGTTGCCTCAAGAAAAAAAAAGGAATTAACCTCAGCATTTAAATATAGCTACTAGCAGCTGCCACAATCAGATATGTTTCTAATTTTGTCATTGTAGGCTATACATAGTGGTATTTTTGCAATCTAACACTCTAATTTTATACAATAGTAGCTGAGAATAGATTTTCAGAATGGTAAATATACCTGCATGTTTAATTTGTATGCAAATTTTTCACAGAAGCGTGTACAAGTATAGTAAATAGGCATACAAATTTGAGTATAACTATACATTTATGTAATTCTGGCAAGCAGAGTGTCATAATTATATGAGTATTTTTGTAGCAACCACTATTGTTGTAAGAACAACATGAACTATATAAGAAACTCTCTTGTTTATTTTTTTTCGATGATCAAATTGCTTTTCTTGTACTCTTGTACATCCATCAAGATGAAAATATTTCTATTCAAAACAGGTTGCTTATTCAATGTATTCAGCTTTCGGTATATGTTGTGTGGATATGCAATTCAATAGTTTCTTTTTCTGAAAAGAAAACTTATTGTAAACTTATTAGGACCAGTCAGGATATAATTTGCATGACCCATGCAAGATTCTGTTTGCATGACCCATGATTATTCTCACAGATTTCAAAACACAGAGAAATTATAAAAGATAAAACTGCTTTATTTGAATCAAAATATTGTGCCAATACTGAGGTTCATATGCATGTTAGTATTAGCTGTCACATGAGTGTAAAAGCTCACTTCGTCCATTGCTCCTTTTCAGAACTTTGTTGTCTTTTTAATGAATTCAAAAGTTTCCATAATTTTAATTTCTATTTTTATAAAATAAACTCAAATGTACGGATAAAATGCTTAAATCTAGTTTCCACTTTCCATCTTTCATATTTTAATGTTATTTAATGTGTTTTAATGACTAAGTTAGGATAGAGACAGATGCTAAAAATAGGACACAGCCAAATATAAAGAGCTTTCAGTCCCACTTTCATGACATATTATGTGAATAATGTTCCTTTAGCTTCTAATCTTTAAACATTATTTAAAATCTGTCCATTATCATCATTCTTTTTCAAATGTGAGTGAAGGAGCCAATTTGGCTTAAAAAATAATCAAAACACCTGAACAGAACACCCTTGAAAAATGGTGATTTTATATTTTTAATCCTATAAAAGAAATGGGGGGGCTGTTGGGTTTTGCATTGGTGGTGGGGTTTTTTTGACTTGAGGATGATGGAAAGAATGAAAATACAAATTATACCAAACATCTTTCAGAGAAACCCCCTATTCTCCTCTCAGCTGAACCCCAACAAAATACATTGTGTAAAACTAAGGAGACAAAAACTAAAATTAAGATTAGAGGTTCCATGTATTACATATTTCTACACACCATTTTAGGTTCTTTTCTCTGGTTAAAAATTAATGTCTCAGAATTTGATTTTTACTGTCCATTGAAAATTCAATGTATTTTTCATATGCAGGCCAGAACAGTAGCCTCTAGTATGCACGCAAAGCAGGAGACACAGATTCAGTTTCTTTCTCTGCTGTTTAATAAAGGTCATACATCCTCAAAAAAGTGTCATGCTCTCAGGACAGAGAAGGAATTTAGCTTGGCAGTCTAAACAATTGGACCAAAGCAGAGAGCATATTTAAGAAATTGCCCTACACCATTCCAGCTGCACTGGGTAATTAGAACATGAATTTGAAGATGCCCTATTTTATTTCATCCTTTTAAAACATTAGATTCTTCTTCATGACTAAGTCTGATGTTTTAAACGCTGCACCTTATCATCATTACTAGCCATGCTCAAAACATTGCCAGATGAAGTAGAACTTCATGTTTGGACTGAGTTACTGTGGGTCACAGTTTCAAACCCTTGTACTGGGGTCTGGCTGAAATAAAGTTATGACAATAATTTTATTCAGAGCATTCAGAATTATGAATAACATAACATAACGTTATGTTTTGTATTTGTGGCTTAAACAATGTTGATAACACAGCAGTGTTTTGCCTGTCCCTATAAAGAGCTCTCAAATTGCCAAATCTATCTCTCCTAGCTTGCCACAAAATATAACAGGCTGGAGGTGAACAAGAGGCCATGAGGGAATGCAGCCAACCCCAAGTGACTAAGAATATATTCCACACCATTTGGCATTGTGCTCACCAGTAAAATCTGAGAAAAAGAAGGAGAAAGACACAGCATTCAGAGGTATGGCATCTATCTTCCCAAGCTGCATGTGTTGAGGCCCTGCTTTCCAAGGCATGGGTGGGCATCTGACCATTGACAGGAAGTGATGGATGAATTTCTCTTTTTGCTTTGGTTTCATGTACAGCATTTACTTTTCTTATTTATCTGTCATTCTCTTGGTTCATGAGATTTTCCACCTTTGTTCCATTTTTCCATCTCCCAGGAAAAGGGAGTGAGGAAGAGGCTGGGTTAATGTCTGGATGCTGTCTGAAGCCAAACCACCAGAGTACATACCAGGACCAGGCTGGGCTTATCTGTAGCTATTCCAGATGTTAAGATGCAAAATGTACTCCAGTTAAATTTAGGTTAAATGGTCATGAATTCAATGACCTTATAATACAGCAGCTTAATGAAGATTTCGATAGTCTTTGTTTTGGACTTGAGATACAATTTAAACATCAAAATGCAACACTCAGAACTCACATTTCTTTTTGGAGCTAGTTTTAGCAGGGTGATCCTTGCACATTTGTCCTGCAAGGTACAAGCCTGAGGGCATTTAACACTGAGAGAGAGAACAGAACTACCACCAGAGGGTGGTGAAGCACTGGAACAGGTTACCTAGAGGGGTAGTAGATGCCCCATCACTGTAAACATTCCAGCTTAGGTCGAACAGGGTTGAAGTCGTCCCTTATCATTGCAGAGGGGCCAACCTCTGAAGGTTCCTTCTAACCCAAACCACTCTTACGATTCTGTAAGGTCAACCTCCTGTTTTGGATGACTAAGCAGGGTCTATGAAGAAGGATGAAATAGCAGAGCTTTATTCTTTGCTCAGCTTTCCTTCAACAGAGGTGGAAGGATTCTGTTCTGATTTATATTTGAACAAAATATAATACCCACTGATTTGAAACATTGATGTAGGGGAAACATGGCTGAGTCAGTTATTCAAGCTGATAAATAAGAAAAAAAACATTATGATAAAAAGATAGAAGCTACAAGTGACATGGAAAGAGGAGCCTTGTAAAAAGATAAAAAGAAAGGTAGCTTGTTTTATTCTGAGTTTTTTCCCCTTGTTTGCTTCTTTTCTCCCCTAAATTCTCTCTTTTTACTCTTAGCTTTGAGCCAATTTTCCCCAAAAACTCATTTATGATTTATGTTTAATTTTAAGTCTTCCTTTTTTTTTTTTTTTTTCCTTTTTTTTTTTCCCTGACTGGCAGATTCCACTCACTTGGCACTGGTATTTGGTTGCATCCCATCATCAGAATCTGTACGAGTTATCTCTCTGTGTGTTTTCTTATGGGCTTTATTTTAAAGATCTATTCCTTTACTTTTATATGATGCAGATATATCTTGCAAAGCATTTGATAACCCCTGGGGTGATCAAGATGAGCTACAGTGAAAAGGCTCTGTATCTCTTTCACATCTTTTTATTTGATTGTTTTCCTCAGTCAGGAAATCTACCACCATTCCATGCTGAGTACTGCAAGAACTGATCCTGGAGCTCAATGTATTTTTTATCAATTATTGGTATAAAGGAGCTGTATCATATTACCAGTAATAGGTATACAATTTACAGCTCTCAGAAGTAATTAAGTAATGACAAATCATAAATGTCTATCCTTGTACATCTCCAAAGATTAAGTAAGTTTCATGATGCAATTGTGCCATCATTTTCCTTTATTTTGATTGTAACTCTGAACTATCCCCATGGTCCAAATAGTAAAATACAACCCTGCATATAGGAAAACTGTACTGAACATTACAAATGGGTATATAAGGAGCAGAATTTTCTTTTATTATTTAATTAAAAGTAAAAAGCATCTTTTTAATGGTCTTCGTCTATTACAAGCAATTAGTCTTGTTCATGCCTCTCAATAGGTAACTAATTTAGTATCAGAATACATTTCAGTCTGCTGCTTTTTCAGTTTTCAGTCAAGGGTGATAGAAAAGCAAAACTTGAGATACACACCTGAATAAGCTCTCTTTATATTAACATATGAATATGTGTAAGTTTTTTCTTTCATGTTTGCTAAATTATATAATGAAGGAATGCAACTCTGGAAAGACTCAAGTGCAGTATTGTATAAGTCATTGAAAGGTTAAGTGGAACTTTTTCCTCCTCTTCAGAAAACAGCAGTCTGGGTTGATTATGTCAAAAAGCTTCTAAGATTTTCTAGATTACATGGTTATTATCACATGTCATTATGCTGTGAAAGTGGGGCTTGTGTAGCATGTGAAGTGACAGCTGCTGTGTAAACTGTAACTGGTTTTCTTTCAGTAAATAGGGTTTGTTGTTTCTTTTTAATTCCAGCACTTCTTAAAGCTCTCACATATCCGACCAAATTTAATTTCAGATACTTAAAGAATGTAAATTTTGAAAGCTTTTTGCAACAATAAATTTTAATTTTTTTCTTCTCTATATAGACAACTAAAATTTTAACTACCAGAAAGGAAAATAGTGGGGTTTTTTCTTAATTGTAAATTTTAAATACTAAATTGTTCTAAATACTGTGCATGAAGTATACGAAAATATACTCACAAAATATACTTCTACAAAATTTATAAAGAAAGTTAAAATTTCACATAATTTTAGTTCAAACCTATTTTGATTTTACTTATATTTTTCCAAGTTTCATTCCTTTATATTGCTTTCTGTATGGCAATATTATTTCCTGATTGTAGATGGGAAGGTATATGCTTTAATTATTTTTAGTTTATTTTCTCAGAGATTTATAAGTGCTATTTGAAATGAGTACCTCCTTTTGTGCCTAATTGCTGTAAAAAAAAATATGTATAATAGAGGACCTGCATCATATCCCAGTTTTGAACTAGAAACTGACCTCAAATGGAAGATGGCTTTGAAGAGTTGTCTAATGGCAGGGAAGCTTCTCAGCTGTATCTAAAAAAAAAATGTGGGTTTTTTTTTTGTGGGAAAATTATTCCTAGGTAAGGGTTAACTAGTTTACAGACATTCCTGGTCATCTAAGTGGAAAAATGAAATTGTGCATATCCTTTGGATCTTCCTGTTAATACCCAAATTGTTGCTGGTCTACTGCTTACCCAATGCTAACTCTTGCATCTCAGTATCCAAACTGTCTGCATACACATTAATAAATAGATTAATATCCATAAATGGATTAATATCCACATTTAGTGAAAACTAGATAAAGCAAATTAGAGTATTAAAATAAATTAAAATTAGGTTTTATAAATACCAAGCACTAAGATAGTGTTTACATTAAAAATATTGTGCAATGTGTTTATGCACTTTTGTAATGTATGCATACAATAACGAGGGCAAAACTCTGGTTTGGTTTGCATGTCATACTTTCTATGATAGTATTGCTTGTCAACATCCATATATTCAAGAAAAATACTTCTATGAGCATATAATATTGTATCAGGACATGCCAACTTTAGACCAGCTCTAAGAACATACCACAATCATGCTGGAGTTAGGAAAATGGCGTTTCACTTGATTTCATATCTAGTTATCAAGACACTGTATTATTTAGATCCTAATACAGTAAATTCTTCTTATCGGTCTTATGTTATATAGTTATTTTGCCTTCATAATCCCAATACTAGATTTCTTCCCTGCCTTTCCACCCAGCCACAGTTGCTGCTACACTGCCCTGGTTGTCTAATTTATCTTCAGCATAAGCTGAAGAACATGTAAATACAGGATTATAGCTATCCCAACCTTTATGTCAGCCTTACATTTCCAGGAAATAAAGGTTTTGCACATGTGTAGTTTTGAATTGAAGCCCAGTTACTACTATCTTGGATAATACAGTGAGAATGAAAAGCTGTAGAGCTAAAATGACAAGCTGTTACAGCTGATAATCTTCACTACTCAAGGTGTCTCATACTATCCATCAACAGAACAAAGATAAATGGAGTGTGCAATCAAAAATATAGGAAATACTGAATTTCATCAGGCTATGGGGGAAATTGCAGCAAATACTCCACAGCAGCATCCAAACCTTTTATAATGGGTTAAACAACTTTTAGTACTTACACATCATAAAAATTTCAGCAATAGTCTGTCCACATATTCTTTGTGGTATACTTGTCTAAGCAATATTTAAAAAACATTTTCAGCACTGTGGTATCAAATCTGTTATGCATGGTTCTCTTTTTATTCACCAATGTCCATTGAGAATGTAAACTTTTTAGCTGTTTCCAGAAAGTGTCTGAACAATGAACAATATTTGGAATGTAATTATGTTTGTGACTTGGTCTCAGTGGAAAATTGGTTGTAATGGCTTTTAAACAAAAAAGAATACTTCTAAAACTGGGAAGGAATATGCATGTGGACGCAAATTATCTACCAAGTTCTTAGTGGAAAGGAAAACAGCAAGTCAGTTTATTTCTATATTTGAGTTTTCTGGGACTGTACTGATATGCACAGCCAAGAGGAGAGCTAAAACTATTTGCGACTGGATTATGCTTGCAGCCTGAAAATGAATATGCGCGGTAAAGCTGAAGAAAAAGGAAGGCACAAGGTACCTTCTCACAGTCTATCTCTTGCTAAACAGAAACATACCCTATCAGCCTCTAACCAAAGGACCATAGGAAAAGTTCACACTTCTGAGAGGTAAAGTAGTTGAACAGCAGATAAGAAGAAGACAGAAGTACATGCCTTCAGCTTCCTTACTCTCAGTTTCCACACTGACTAAGATAAATTGCTAGGAACAAAAGATAAAGCAGGCTACCCTGGAGGGCACTGATACAGAAGCAACGAATACTGCACTGGGAACTCAAGACTAGATGAACTGATTACTGCTTCTAGAATAAAATTATCCTAAATTAGAAAGGGATAAATTCTCATCTGAGAGTAGTTATCTCAGTTTAGAGAGTGGATATCAGTATTTGCTTATCAATTACTTTCTGGACCTGGAAGATGATACATTTTGTTCCTGTATCCAAGATCTGATGTTGCCTGAAACTTCAGGTTTTATTTGGCCAAACCATCATGTTTTAGAGCATGTCTCCAGTCTAATGCTTTCAGCTCATTCAGATGTACCTCATCTAGCTGTGATGTACAATGTTCAGCACAGAACACAAAAAATTCTGCCTCAAAACATGGGTAAAATCCTGGATATGAGGTCTCCCACAGCTAAAGGGAAACATTGTATTTAGCAATAACCAACCCATTGTTGTTGAGTTCTCTGGGGCAAACCTTCAGTCACTGCAATATAAATGTACCTGAGGTTTATCATCCACAAAAGGGCCAACAATATTGTCAAAGTGCTATATTCTTGGGGAGTTGCAAAGTTAGCCTGTACTTTGAACATGCTTGCAAATGCTGAGTGTTTTATGATTCTCCCACAGGCATAATGAGGTCTGAGGAATGATCATCTTTCTCTGACAAAACAAAGTCTTTCATTACCCACATTGTAAGTCAGTGTGTAAGTTAAAAAGATAGACTTTGGGGCCTGACATTCAAAGATACAGAAAAAATTCTTTGAAATTACCTCTCTATCAACCAAACAGCGCTTTTTATCTATTTTTGTTTTGTAACATAGCCTCACCTTTCAAGAAATTTTCATTTTTCATCCTGCTCTAACTCAACAGTTAAAAAACATCTCTGAAAGCACTTCCACCCGAACTAATGTAAGTTGCACCAACTGTCACCACAATGATTCCTCTAGGACTGTAATACATTAAAAAAAAAGAAAGAAAGAAAAAGAATCTACTGTCAAACACAGCTAGCTCTCACATCTTGAACATCTGATGATGCTTCTGTGAGAGAATGCAACTTCCTGCTGGAAAATCAAAAGTACAGCTGTACATTACACACAGGCACCAGGATCCAGAGATAGTGTCCTGAACATCATAGCAAGGCTGGTGCTTTCCAAAGTATTTTTAATATGAGATGTTCTGAAAAACTGCCCCAAAAAATCCCAAAACCACAGGTCACTAAGAATGTGTATGAAAGAGTATGTTGAACTAACTTTCTTTTTATTGAACTAGTCTGTGTGGCTCTCTATTCTCACCAAAAACAGGCAGTCTGAATTTTAAAGTCCACCATTTTTAACCTCATCCCCCATTTATACTGAATAACCTGAGGGACTCTAAATGACTGTGGCAAGGTTGTATGTGCTAAAGCAAAAGTCAGGGGAATAAATTCTCTTGTTTGCACAAGAATTGAATCAAACAAATCGAACAGTTTATGCTACACTTTTCTTTAAGCTGCAGCAGGTGCATAACGTGAGCCCTAACACAGCATCTGTAATTAATGAAACTAAAATTGTCTTTTAATAGTGCCCTTTTGACTTAACAACATTTTAATTGGAAAACAGCAAAGAGAAGACCACGCCAGAATCACCTAGTTAGTGAAGCTGTACAAGAGACAAATTGACTAAGTTCTAATTTTCTGTCAAACAGGCCTAGTTCACATCCAACTCAGATTTAGAGTTTAATGCACATTTATGACTCTGTTATGTCATATTAGAAACATTTTTTGTAAACTATGGAAGATCCACACATTTTCTTAAATGTATGACGACAATAAACACTGCATTTTCTTCAAATTTATCAATAACTTTTCAAAGAACCTTGTGATTAAATGCAGAAAAAAATAAGGGTATGAACTACTACAAACAACAACAGGACAGAGAAAAGATATTTTTAAATTTCTTTTTCAATCTGACAAAGTTAAGGAGCTGTAGATTTATATCACTAAATATGATAATTAGGCCAGAATTGAAATATTACTTTTAGAATCAATTCTTATTCCATGAAGCTAGAACTATGATTTTACTCTTTCCAAAAGTCTCTAATATACCCTCCACCAACAGTTTTCAAAGTTTACAACCGGGGCAAAAGATCAAAACCAGATCTACACAGAAAAGTTCACAGGTATAAAAATTTATGCTGCGTCTCTTAAAATGCTGCACCATGACAATTATATTCAAGGTAATCCTTATGGAAATCTGCAGGAAGTTATCCCAGAGATGCTTTGAGATTGAAAATAACATAATTTTCTGATACATAGGGCCTTTGTGAAAGTTTTTTGAACATTTTACAGTCTGGTATTTTAAACTGAGATTGGTCAGGTTGTTCATGACTGAAAAACAAAAACAAAAGACCTCTTGCGCAGAATTAGATGACTTTCTAAATATGCAATTGCTAATGGGAAGAAAAGGGGTGGGTTTTATTTAAATTATCCCATGCGTAAATGTAATATTTTATTATTTGCTTTAAAAAAATACATGTATGTATCCTAGCAGAACCCAGGCTTGCAGCTTAAAATCATGCAGACAGCTATGAAGTAAGCACTTATTTAGGATTCTGGCAATGCAACTAATCCATAAACTAAAATTGCAGTATGACTCAAAATAAATCCAACACTAAGTACCTCCTACAAATTAACATGTCCCTATCCTACCTCTCAGGTGCTTTACATTCTCAACCTTTCTGCTAGTTACCTATCAAATTCTCCATGCCCTGTTGCAAATTAATATGTTAAAACACAGTTACTTTTTAAACTAGAACTGCCACAATTTTACAGGAAAACAATTTTCTTTTCTTGCAGGATATTTCATAGATATGGCATGGACATACACTGTTCAAGATACTCTTAAATTTCAATGATATGGAACATAGAAGATATGGTAACATACTGATGAAGAATGTTTAGCTATGACACGATGTAGTATGAATTTTCCAAGGAAATAAACATTTACTTTTCCCTTTTCTATGTTTCTCATATTCACTGCTATGTGCAAAATTAAGCATTATTATTATAATGTTATAGTAGTTATCTGAATGAAGTGTCACACTAACGTTGTGACTCCAGCATCATTCAAAGCTTACTTACTAGTCAAGGAAAGTCTACTTTAATACAACTTTTAATGTCAGATGATGTGTACGAGTGAGTAAAGACACCTCTTTTCTGACTTGAAAAGCATTAATAATGGCACTTGATTTGTAATATTTTCTGAAAGTCACCCAGTAAAATGATGCTAAATAGTGAATAAATCGAAGTTAAATATTACCACATTCAGTGTCTGGAATAGGTAGAGTAAAATTCTTGAACAAAAATTCATTTATCTGGATGAAGATACCTGGCCGAGAAAACACCTCTAAGCATTATCCCCACCAGGAATGTCCCATCAGATACTGTTGCCTCTTAGACTTCTTATGGTTCATGACATGCTTAAAAAAATGTAGAAGTCCTGAGAGTTCTTCATTAAGCTGTACACCCTGCTTGTACCTCAATGCCATAATCCATTACTGATGGACTTGTACTGCTCTTGGAGTCTCACAGACTTGACATCACAAAGAGGAGGCAAAAAATCTGTATGAGGCAAGCCCTCTCCATGTACACAAACAGGTTGGAGATGACAACTTCAAAGCCTTCATATCAGCTAAAAAAAAGGGTTCAACAACCTCAGTCTCTCCTGAAAATTTCAACAAAATATATTTTGGACCATATATGTAACTCTGAAATTGGTGTAAAACAAAGTAATAAATACTTTCTATTCAAAGTTATAAATAAAGCTTTATATTCAAATGAGTCCAAAACCAAGGTGTGATCCCGTATCAATTTAAGCACTTCACAAGGAAGATTTGAGCACCAAAGCAGGAGGAACTGCCACCATCCTAGTGGCAAAAGACAAAAAGCTGTCCTAGTTTTAGAAGGTAGTGCTTTATTTTTATATTTGCCTTTTCTCCACTTGTACCTTTTACTCAAATGGCTGAAAATTCCCCCTGTTTCTCTGACTTCTACAAATACTGCCTTAAGATTCCATTCCCTCCTTTTAGTTGAACTAGTTTTTAGGCTATTCAGGAAATTCTCTCTCAAATTGTTCTGATAAGATTCTCTATTTTTCTTACATAGTCTACCCCAGATCAAATATATTCATTTCTACAGATGAAAGTCCTGGTTTCTAGATCTTCTCATCCTCTCAGTCAAGAATCGAGGTTAGCCCAGCATCCTACAGGAAGTGATAAATCAAGTTTGTTCCTCACTGCTTTCAATTTCAGTAACTGAAGCTTGGGGTTTTGAACATGCTTCAACAAGAATGATTTAAAAACTATAAATAAATCAATTATTCTGGCTATGGGATAAATTCTCTAGATAACAATCATATCATTTTAGAGTAGGCAAACTGTCACAGGTCTAGAAGAAAAAACCAACGAAGTCTAGGCTAGTACAAGAGTAAGTAAGTTATGATTTATTTTGTGAAAGCGTATACAAAATGGCAAACATTGCATTTATCTCCCTGTATATTTTTGTTTGCTTACCTCTAATCAGTATCCATAAATAATGTATTTACAACAAAAAGATCTTTATTTCCAATATTTCTGAATGATTGCAACATTCTGCAGCTCAATCAGATCTATGATCACAAACTACAATATGCCTCCTTAGTGTGCCATGCATCATTTTAAGAATAATTTCTATTCTCCATTTACTCCAAAACCTCTCCTTCCCAAATTATTTTCTCTCTAATTTTATTAATTATGTCCTCTGTTTTCCTCTCTCTTCAATTATAAACAATTTTACAACCAAAGTCTCTGTGAAATTTCATAACATAATAACTTACTGTATATTTTTGCATATATTAGGCTGCATTCTTACTAAAAATATAAATGATTCTGATATCTTCACAAGACTATTTTGACACAGACAATGAAAAAAAATTTTCCTATAATTAATACACAGAATCTGAATGTTTAAATGGTGCTGTACAGGTGACACTGAAGTATTTATGCATAGGAAACTGGTGCAAGAAAAATTCTGCAACATGGCATGATTATCTGTACTTAGCAAACTCGAAAAATTAATTTGAAAAGCTACACTGCAGGAAAAGACAGATGCGAAACTACAGTCAGCATTTTCTAAAAGACTACATAAATTTTAAAAAAACCCACCTTAATCTTAAAGGCTGAGATTAATTTTTTTTTCAACTGACGACCTCAACAAGTAAAAGAGACTAAATAAAATGTTATCTTTTAACCATAATGTTGTTTTTAAAACATATTCGGTATAATTTAAAGATAATTATACCAGACAGAGGTGTGCAAGACTAATGGTGACATCAGTGCAATCTGGTCATTAGTATTTTTATTAACTCTTTCAAGAAGCATGGTAAACATAATGCCAGAATTTAATTTTTTTGCACAGATCCTTTGTGTAACTGTGAAATCTAATGCATGGAAAGCAGTTCTATCACTTGCATAACTGGCATGGCTCAAAGGTGTATGTCCTGGTTTTGGCCGGAGCCAAGTTAATTTTCTTCCTAGTAGCCGTTACAGTGCTGTTGTTTGGATTCGGTGTGAGGATAATGTTGACAACACACTGATGTTTTGGTTGCTGCTAAGTAGTGCTTACCCTAAGCCAAAGGCTTTGCAGGTGCACAAGAAGCTGAGGGGGATCACAGCTAGGACAAGCTGACCTAAACTGGCCAAAGGGATATTTCCTACCATGGAATGTCATGCCCAGTTTATAAACTGGAGGCAGTTGGCTGAGAGATGCTGATTGCTGCTGGTCTGGCCCTCAGTTCAGTTCCGTTAACAATTGTATTGTCCATCACTTGTCTTTCCTGGGTTTTATTTATCCCTGTTGACTTTCTGTCTGTTGACTTTTAAACCAATATTATTATTAATGTTGTCACAATTATTATCTATTTTTATTTTAATTTCATTTAATCTTTGCCCATGGATTTAGGGCTTTTTTCCTGTTTCTCCTTCCCATCCCACTGTGTGGCTGGGGGCAGTAAGGGAGCATCTGTGCAGCTCTTAGTTGTTGGCTGTGGTTATACCTATAACCATGTATTTTAATCTGGCAGGGGAAAAACCAACAGCTTCTTCCTCACCATGCAGTGCCTCACCTCTGGATACTAAATACTGTGTCACTCTCTGACTGGTTGCAGGGGTGTTATGTCGCATTTGTAGTGCCCTGTTCTTAGACTCTTTGATTCCAGCATAATCAAGTAAAAACCCACTATATTTCCAAAATATGTGAGTATTCATCAGCCTCTAATTTTCCAGCCTTTCTGTCTTAGGATCCATATTTCACCCATTTTAATGTGCTTTTATTCAGGCAGAAACAAAATAAGCGTCTTTAAATTAAGGACATCTCATACTACTATACATCCTAACTCCTGGTGACAGCTCAGGGTCAGCATTCAGCACTAGGTTACAGAGAAATGCTGATTAATAGGCCTTTGCAAGACTGCTTTTAGGTACCTTAGTACAATGACAAATGCCCAGGCTCTAGAACAAATGGTTTAAGACCTTTACAACAACTCCAAACTGCATCTTCAAAAGCTGAATAAAATTTCCGAAAAAGTAAAAGCCTGGCATTGTCTTTAGTACTTCAGCCTGCCATACAGCATGCAGGGGTTTTCAACTCACTAGATTTATCTGCTAAAGGAGCTAGGAAGAGTTAGTTTCACATGGAGGAAAAAAAAAATTACACTGGACACTGCTGTTAACACCCAGAAGTCTACATGAAATACGTAAACTAAAAAATCTCCATAAATCTATGCAGGCAAATTAAGGCAATTGACTAGGCTTTGAAATATAAGTCTATATAGCACATATTAAAATGCTTAAAAACTAAAGATATTAAATTTATGAAATCAAGTACAATGATTTCTATAAAAAGAGAACTTCACTCAAGCTTAAAGGAGATAATTTAAAAATCTCTACACATGAATTCTAAAGTTGCTCCCTAAGCCTTTTGCTTCTTCTGGCAGAGGCACATCCAATGAGATGTGAGCACTAAAAGGAAATGAGATGCCTTTTGTAATTATGAAGTACAATAGCACCATTCTGAAATGCAGTACCCTTAAAAAGGGAAAGGTCTTGTTTAAAGCAGTTGCCTTGAGGAGGGTCAGTATTCCTGGAAACAAAGAGGTCATCTTAGTAGACATAAAGAAATCCTCCTTTAAAATGCAAGATGTTTAAATTATGTTTATTTTTCTGTGGTCTTAGTAAGACATACCATAAATCTCAGTTCAAGCGCAACGCACTTACAGATTTCTGCTTACACAGTGGTAATTTATATGAGCATCTATTAATTAATCAATACAACCAGTGAATTCCAGATTTGACCAACTACGCTGCTCCTTTTGTGTTTCTCAAGTAAAAATGTTCTTGGTATTTATTTCAGTGGAAAGGAACAGAAAGTGATTATTCCACACAAAGTGTCTTAAAATAGATACACCCAAGCACCCCCATAATTTATTTATTTTTATATACAATATATATGGTATGCAATTGTAAATTATGTATGCTTTCATGGCAGATGAAATCATTGTCTTAAAACTGAAGGAAACATGTTCAAGTCAAAATTAAAGTGTTTCATAACTTATTTTTAGAAGGAAAACACATGTATTTAAGTTGAAAATTTCTAAATACAACTTTCCAAGTGATCAGAATGTGGAGAAAGCGTGAGCATTCAAGGTGAGACTGCCTGATGAATACAAACTTCAGTTGCAAAATATTCTAGCTAACTAGAATCTACAATTTTCACCTTTTACAAGAAAATTCAATTTTGTACTGCAGCACAACGAAACTAAGATATCAGCCTTTAACTCCTGCCAGTGAAAATCTAGTCATTTCCTGCTCACCCACTGAACAGCTGAGTTTTTGACTTACACATCTCCATCTTTGGCCTTCTGAATGATTGATATCATTCCCACAGAGATGACATCAAGCTTGGAGATCTGCATAGTGAGAAACAATGGGACACATCAAGCTGTTGTGCTGAGAGAATCTCAATCTCCTTCTCTTATAATATCCAACCAGGTTCATGAGCTGGTTCATGAGGTTTGGACTATCTTTGATAGTCCAAAGAAATTCAGAAGAATAAAGAAACTTCTCCAAAAATTTTGTACTGATGCATCAGATGTCAACCACTCTTGTCAGAAGATGAGATCTCAGTCTTCTTTCCTCTGTTGCAGAACACAATGCAAATGTCAACTAGCTCCTTGCATATTCCTGAAAGAATTGCCATGGTGGAATACTCTTTGACTTTCTGCTCTCCATTTTTTTTTCTTGGGTTTTACTAGATATCTCAGTCAATTCTATGAACCAGAAAAGGTTTTTCTGCACATTCCATTACATTTCTAAGTTTTTCTAGAGCTTCACATTATGTTTTCTTTGAAAACACAGAGATCCACTGGGACATAACAGCAGATGTAATAAATTTCCTGCAATTCCAAGAAATTAACAGTTCTTTCTTATTTCTCTCTCTCTTGAAAGTAGTAAAAATACAGATTTACTCACTGAATTTTTTTTTCTGTGGTGGACTTAGAACATTTATTTCCTAATAGCACTGAAAATTTTGTAACAGTACTTTCCATGTGATTTTCTCATCTTGGCAGATGCTACCATTTGTGTTATGATATGACTGCGAGTCTATAGAACTGGTCCATTACCTGCCAAACAATCAGTCCACCTGTCTGAACAATTTGACACCTTTGGAGTTTCAAGGTTAAAAAATATACATAATTTGTAAACTTTCATTATGAACCCACATACACACTACAAAATGCTAGAAAGTCTGAATGTAAAACACTTGGAATTGCTCGTGGATAAGAAAACTGTCTTTTCTCAGACCTTTCATATTCTTCCCAATGTTTAAGAAAATGCTGAAGGGAAAAGATGAAGGCTGAAAATAATCAAGAGCCCTTTTTTCCAGCACACTGCAAATACACTTGTCCCTACATACATTCAGAGTTTGTCTGTATACTCCACACCATCAATCCAAAAACAGAACTAAGTATGCAGGTATGTTCAGAAAAGCCATACAATAATACACTAAAGATCTGAAGGAAGTATTTCAAGAGCTATACAAACAAGGAAAGAACTCTTTTCTAATGAACAGTCTTGCACAACACTGGTTTTACAAATAGAGGCATTAGTGCTCAATGCTGCAGGGGGACCTCTGCAGTGGTGCGTGCCAGAAGAGTTTGTACAGCACTAAAGTTTTTCAAAGTTCCTCAAAAAACGTTTAATGCAAGGATTCTCCATAACTGCATTTTCTTTCATATCATTGTTGTCAATAGCTCAAATTAGCCTAAAATGCAGCAGTTTGCCACCTTAACTAGTGATCTGCTTGGCCAGCTTTATCCATAACTTGAGTTTATGAAAAGTGGTTCACAGAGTATGATTCAAAAGAGAGCTGCTGACACTTAATTTTTAGCTCTGTTCTCATTAGCTTTCTCAAGATGTACTTTTGGAAACATTGTCAGGTATTTGTCATCTGCCTATGCACCTCTACATTATAAAAGAACAAAGTTGTTATACTTATATACAGGAATAGTTTTTACACTATTTTCATGTGGAAAATCAATTCTGTTGACTTGTAGAAGTTGTGTGGAAAGAAAAATCTATTACATCCAATGAAGAAAAATTATTGGATTAAATTAATATTCTTTAAATGTCGAAATGATTTTCATGTTGCACACAACAGAACACACGCACTGCAAAACAATTTTATTGTTAAACCTGAAAAAACAAATTAATTGTTAAAATTCTAGAACAGCAATCTGTAGTCTGTTACTCATGGTATCTGAAACATTTTCTCATGATCCTATTTTTATGATGTACCATCCATACAAGTCAGTGTGGTGAATTTAGTTTGATAGACTAACAATAACTTTCACAATATGCTGCAGATCTCAGTAACCAAAGCCATAGAACACTTCTTTGACAGCATCCATATAAATTACTTATTAAGTCAGTAATTATGCTGATGTTTTGCATTTTCTATTTCAATGACAGATATTTTGTTGTAGTATCATGACAAAATTGTTATAGTCCAGGAGAGAAGACAAAAGGAAAATATTGGCTTGCATTGCTTGTCAGCTACAAAACCGAGTTGGAGTTAAACATTTTAAGCTTAATAAAATAAATCTGCCATCTAAACCAGCCAAAAACATGAAAAGCATATGATTTTATTTTCCACACTGGAATTGATTTTAACCTAAATTATTTGGCTTGTATGGACCCTTTTGGGAATCTGCTACTTAAATTATGTGTGAATCTTGACCACCTCCTGAGAAGTGCCTCACTGACATTATTTTATTGATTGTGAAGTCAAACTGTGCAGCACATATTGTTTTTACTTCTTCAGGGTTCTTAAGATTCCTAAACTAATCTATTTTGTCTTTGCCAGTGACTTTAAAAAGTTAAAGACTGTCGCCTGTATCAAATGAGTAAGAAATAGTAAAGGAATGAGAAGAAGCACTTCAGATTTCTATTCTAAACCCATTTACATTCTACAGGACAAAAAATGGGAAAGTCACAAACTAAAACTTCAGAAATATGTGATGATAGGCCAGCTCCAAAATAGATCTTTTTTTGTCAGTAAGCATCTATATTTGACCCAAAATATAAAGACTTTAAAAGAAAAAGTCCTTAGCTTCAAGAAAGATACTAATCTTACTTATGCTTGTATCTTGTTTTCAATGCAATTTTCCTGTATAAAATAAAAGTGGCCTTTACAATCTTTTCTTCATTTGTCTTAAGTGAAGGAGAACCCAATAAAGCAAGCCTTGCTGGCCATGTTTTAATGTCTTAATTTTGCTTCAACAAGGAAGCTGAAAAAAACTACTGTCATAAAAGCACAGCCGGTAGCCAAGCCCCACACAGTTGCTCATTCACTCTTCAGCCAGCAGGATCAGGGAGAGAATTGAGAGGGTAAAAGCCAGAAAACCCATGGATTGAGGTAAAAGTAGTTTCATAGGGAAAGCCAAGACTGCATACACAAGCAAAGTGAAACAAGGAAATTCATTCACTGCTTCCCATGGGGAGTTAGGTGTTCAGCCATCTCCAGGACAGCAGGGGCCCACTACAAGTAATAGTGATGAGAAGACAAATGCCTTTATTCCAAATCTCTCCCCGCTTTCCCCTCCTTCCCCTCATTTTACATATTGAACTTGAGGGCCTGAAACATCNCAAGCCTTGCTGGCCTTGTTTTAATGTCTTAATTTTGCTTCAACAAGGAAGCTGAAAAAAACTACTGTCATAAAAGCACAGCCGGTAGCCAAGCCCCACACAGTTGCTCATTCACTCTTCAGCCAGCAGGATCAGGGAGAGAATTGAGAGGGTAAAAGCCAGAAAACCCATGGATTGAGGTAAAAGTAGTTTCATAGGGAAAGCCAAGACTGCATACACAAGCAAAGTGAAACAAGGAAATTCATTCACTGCTTCCCATGGGGAGTTAGGTGTTCAGCCATCTCCAGGACAGCAGGGGCCCACTACAAGTAATAGTGATGAGAAGACAAATGCCTTTATTCCAAATCTCTCCCCGCTTTCCCCTCCTTCCCCTCATTTTACATATTGAACTTGAGGGCCTGAAACATCCCCTTGCTCAGTTTGGGTCACCTGTCCCAGCTGTGTCTCCTCCCATCCTCCCCTGTACCCCTGACTCCCTTGCCCTTGTGACAGTGCAAAAAGCAGAAAAGGCCTTGGCTCTGTATAAGTCTTGATCAGAAGAAACAAAATCATCTCTGTATTATCAACCCTGTGTTAGCACAAATCCAAAACACAGCCTACACGACACAGACACTGTGAAGAAATTTAACTCTACCCTAACTGAAACCAATACAATGCCTCATGTTCTATTTAAATAATAGTTTTAAACAAAAATTAAGGCATATTTGAAGATAAGAATATATTTGGGAGGTGTCATTACAATCACAATTGTTTTTAAGTTACAATATCATACAGATACTGGAACTGTTTGGAGTTAAAGTAAGATTGTTTTTTAAGATGGTGATGATATTAATAAAAAAAGAATGAGCACTGATTGCATTAAATTTATTATTTAAAATGGAAGACAAAGAGCTAGAATGATCTCTGCTGCCACCCTTTCCATCAGGACATTATGTTCCTGTGAATATGTGATTCCCAGGCTGCTTAATGAAAAGCATCAGGTGAGTATTTGCTGAAAATTCTAACTGAGTTTATATAATGGCCAAGAAACAATACAGGAATTTATTAATAACACAGCAATTACAATTTCTCCTGGAAAGTGTCTGCAACAAGCTAAAGAGCAAGCTGTATAAAGCAGATGAACAGGAAAATATGAGCTACATTTAAAAAATAAGTGTGCAGTGTATTGACAGTAATTTGATTTTGATAATTATACCTGATAAACCAAGTAAGAACTCATTGTCGACTTTCTTTCATTCTTTAGACAATGGATTTTGGTAAAACTGATATCTGGACAGATATCTTGCTTTAATATGCCCTCTGTTCAAGAGGCCTCTTATTTCTCTTCCAAAAACCTCAGAGGTCATACAAGGAAAATATTTTACGGGGGGGGGGAACAAACAAAACAAAACCAAAAGGAAAAAAAAAAAATAAAAACAAAAAACAAAAAAAA
>VWZU01015289.1:75128-90556 GCA_013397095.1 Sterrhoptilus dennistouni
AAAACAAAAACAAAACAAAAAAAAAAAACAAACCACACAAACAAAAAACACTCCCAGTGGTTTAGGAAGTTTAATAAGATTTTATACTATTTATAAGCTTAAACCTCATTTATACAAGAGTTGCAGGAGCAATGAAAGAGCTGAAGGACAAAGACACCATTATCTTGTTTCCTAGATTGGAAATTGGAATTGCATTGGAATGGCAGTTGAATTCTTATATAATGTCCTTTAGGTATTTTTAGACTTTAAACCTGCATCTTCAAGTCAGATATATTAGATTTCACAAAGTTTCTGGGTAAAGACAATTTTTCTTTGCCACCTCCTAAAAATTTTTATTCTTTTCATAAAATCAAGCATATAAATAAGATTCTTCCTGCTTTCTACAGCTACAGGTTCTACAGCTCAGTATATACAGTAGCACTCCAGATTTATGGGCAGAATACTGAGCACAACACAGGCAGTGAGTCTTCTTGCATCATATGTACTGTGACCGAAGCCTGATGGACTCTTATCAAAAGAGTTTGCCATGTTTCAGGCTTAGGAAGGACTCTCAAACATCACATAACAACCCCCCACCACACAATCCTATTCATTGCAGCAAAGTTCAAAATCAGGGTCTTTTATGCAGTCCCCAAATAACATCACTATTGACCACAATTAATTAACACTTATACCCAAAAAGAACAACATAGTAGCTAATTGAGTTAACAGGGAGTACTTTGACATATCTTTGCTTATTGGCAGAATTTGCAAAAAAATGATATAACTTTTTTTTTTCTCCCTTTTAATATGTAATGAATAAGAAAGAGGGAAATGAAGAGAAGATCTCCAAGGAAGCTTTCAGTAACACACAACAGGGATCAGAGCAGAAATTGCTGGAGTACCAGACAGGCTGTGAATGCACATGCCAATGCATGAACATTCAAAATTCAGTGTTATCGTGATACAAGCTGAAGATCATTAGCAGATGGCATATCTAATTAACACAGTGGAACAAGAGAAAAGTGTTGAAATGGAGCTTTTTAGCACTGTCAAAAATTTTCTAACAGTAAATATTCTCCCTTGTTCCACAGAAGAGACTGAGATTAAATTCTTAAAAGTTACTATAGTGAAAACCACAAAAAATACAAAAATCTGCTTTGCAAAGTATCTAGGACATTAACAGACCATCACTCTAAATTACGAATATAAATAAAAAAGATGTCTTGAAGGGCTACAAAAAGGTGTTTTCCTTTCTCCAATTTAAACAATTCAAACATGCAGAAATTTGGAGAGGTATTTTTGAAAAGGTACATTCTACATATCATGCACAATGTAAATGTCAAGCCAGTACCTTGAATTTCATCTGGAAAGTCACAAACAGGTTTTGAAGGTCACAAACGTCTAGTATTTCGCACTGCAGATTGCGTTTTGGGCTCAAAACCAGGACAGAGTAGTCACTGACTGTGAGGGCCTCAGTTGCAACCCAAACAGGAAAGGGGCAATGCTCCTCAGTATGCTAGCTGTTTGAGAAGAAACACAACAGATCTTTTTGCTAACATTTCTAAAGTCAGTGCAAGAAATGGAAAAAATCTCTCAAGGTATAACTGCCCTTTAATCAAAATCAGTGCAACTTTGAAACATAGTATTTGTATCATTAGGTAACAAAAGTACTTTGTCTAAAAACTCAGGATGCATTTGCAGTTTGTATTCTTGTGAATATGACAAGCATAAAAAATAATGTTATGCTGTTAAATGCTATTAAATAAAAGATTCTTGCTGACTTAGTTAAATAAGTCAGACAATGAAAGTAGGAAATGGGGAACAGGACAGCAATATATTTTTGTGTCTGAAGAACAGCAGCAAAGCTGATGGGGAGTCTGGAGCACAAGTCTTATGATGAGTGACTGAGGAAGCTGGAGTTGTTTAACCTGGAGAAAAGGAGATTCAAGGGAGTCCTTGTTGCTATGTACAACTACATAAAAGGAGATTGCAGTGAGATGGGGCCCAGTCTCTTCTCCCAAGGAACAAGAATGAGAAAAAATTATTCAAGTTGCACCTGAGGAGGTTTAGATTGGATACTTGCAAAAATTTCTTCACCAAAATAGTTATCAAGAAGTGCAAGCAGGCAGCAAGCAGGCTGCCAGGGAAGTTTTGGAACCACCATCCCTGCAGGTAATTAAAAGACATGCAGATATTGCACTTGGGGACACAGTTAAGGATGAACTTGGCAGTGTTAGGTTAGTGGTTGGACTCAACAACCTCAAGAGTCTCTTGCAACCTAAATGATGCTATGAATCTATGGCATACTTTACATAAAATGGTCATGACAAGTTTCAAACTTCCTTGGGAACAAATTATAAACAACCAGATGTTGTATATTATTCACATTTTTAAAGAAATTAACTCTCTGGAAAACATGAATCTGACAATTCAGATATATTTTTCAAAAAGAAAATTTAGTCATAAAATGAAACTTGTTTTCACAGAATAGAACAAGCAGTTGACATTGGAATGATTTTTTCTTGATATTAGAATCGTAATAAGTACTGATGGTTTCTTATTAAATACAGGTTTGTATAAAAATGAAGAGCTGAATTTAAAAAAGTTTGAGGACCTCTGAGTGTGAAACATCGGCTTATTCCATTACAAATTCAGCAGTTGCCTGTTCTGAAACTGAGATCCTGATCAAAATATTTCAAAGTTCAAGGCAATTCGGTCCTTAGGTTATTTTCTCAGAACCTCTCCCATGTTGAGGACACTCTTTTGCTCAATAAGAGTTGACATAAAAATCCAAGCAAAGTATTTCTTACGTTCTTCCCCTATTGTCAACCCCTCCAACTCATGATGCAAAACATCTGTAAAAAAATGGCAGTAAGGAAAATATTCTACGTCTTTAGAGGAAGTAATTTTTCAAAGAGTAACAAGATTAAATTTAAGCTAAATGAGAGTTCTGTCCTTTTTGCATCCAAGCCCTTCATGTGTGATTTGAAACCATTATCAAATTCTGTATCAACAACTACCACTTAAGTTACACCAGAGCGTGCATAGATGAAGATTTTTACTTTCCTTTTTTCTCACCAATGTAAACCAGAGCTGACATCAGCTGAAGTCAGGCTAAGTTAAATCACTGAACATGAATATAAGTTGAGAACCAGGCCACTGGTATTTGAAGACAGATAAAGTCGCATAATTTTGGGGGGTTTTTTTACTGAAATAAGTGTTCCTGCAGGGCCAAATGACCAAGAATCTCATTAATACCCAAGAAAAAGGAGTCAGTTACTATGGTAACACAGCTAGCACTGGCTTTTTTACTTGAAGAAATTAATTTTTACAAAACTACTATAAATATCTCTGCAAATGAAAAAGGATTGGCAAAAGTGGAGTCAAACCTGAAAGCATTAGAGACCAAGATTTTAAGGAGAAGAAAATTAAGATATTGCAAGATAATGTGACTGGTTTACAAAAAAGGTAGAAAATCCTGGAATACGGTTGGAGAAACAATATCTAGCCAGCAAACAGAAATTGCGTACAAGATGTTAAATCTGATTAAATGTGTCAACGAAGGGTGACGGGAGAAGCTCATTCAGGGCAAAAAATTCCAGATTTAACTCAACAGAGAACTGGAGAATATGCCTGTGTGAAAGCCATCATTTTGCTTCATATTTCTCATCTGACAGAACCCTTCTTATGCATGGTACAACATGTGTTTAGGATCTCTAAATGCATTTCCCTGGGAGCCATGCCCTGTGCAAAGCAAAGAACATCTGCACTGTGAGAGGATTAAGATCTGGCTTAATATTTTGCCCGTAATTGGGATGAATTCCTTAGTGGATAAAATTTAACCTAAAAGTTGCCTTCTTATATTTTATGTTACACTTTAGGATAAGGAAAATTAATCCAACTGAAAAGTGAGGTAGGACACTACAAAATCCAGAAGAACAGGGTGCTGTCTGTGCACTGTATAAGTGATGATGTGTCCTCATTTCATTTTTCTTTCCCTTGTTTTATTTTTGGAATAAAAGTAGCTGATTTTCACATTTAACCTGGTGAATTACACCCTGCTGCAACTGAATAAAAATTAATTTTGGCTGGTACAATGCTAGGCAAAAGCTCAGGCATCTGGTTTTACGGACAGACGAGAGACTTTTGTACCTCCTCCATTGCCAGAACCAGCCAGTGAAGTGAGCCTGTATTACATGACAAGGTCATTTCAATCCTCAGCTACACTCTTTGCCTCTGCAATGTTTCTGGTAATGCTTAGACTTTGTCATCTACTCAGAATAGGATAAGAAACAAAAATGCAAAGAACATATTAAATGCTGAAGTTAATGAATGTGTCAGGCTAAGTCCATCTAAACCTCCACAACATTTGAAAGTCTGAATATGACTTGTGCCACTAAAATGCTGTGCAATTAGCAACAGCAGTTGTGGTGGTTCATTTTACAGGTTTTTTGAATGTGGTTCTGTTGTATATTGGTTCATTCCATGTACCCCCTTGTTGTATGTTGGTTCGTTCCATGTACTGCTCCCTTTTGGTTTCTCCCTCTTACAGTTAAATGTCAAACTTATGTTATATGACCCTGGGATCCTATCACTACGCGCCTGGAGAGTTCCAGAGAGAGTGCCAGGTGATTGGGCAGGATCCCAGCTTTCCCCTCCTACTTTGCTCTGATTCATTGTTGTACTTATCAGTTATACTCCAAGCCACGCCCCTGTTTCCTATGATTGGCTCTTCACTGAACCCATCCTTTGTACCATCCCCATATAAAAGTTGAGGCAGAGGAATGCTCCTTGGTATTGTTGAGGTTGCCGTCCTGGGATAGTACAGCCTTGCTTGGTTCACTTCTGCAGTGTCCCCTTCTCTCTTCCTTTCACCGTCGTAGCCTCAGCCAGAGGCTTCAGACAAGCCAAGACCTACGAGATCCAGAAGGTGGTGTGCCCACCAGAAGGTACCCTTCTTGCCGTGGTGCCAGGGCTGGCCAGGTGAGAAAACCTGAAGCACTGTGACAAGCAGTACTGAAAAGGAGCCTTCATTTTTTCACATTTTCTGTAGCAGTTTTTCGCACAAAAAAATTTTAGGACATTTTAAACAAGAAAATGCGTAAACTGAACTTGCAAATAAAGAAAGATGAGGAAGGTATAGAATGGCCTGGAAATTTTTTTCAGTAGCAGTTAAGTTGGAGAAATACGCACCAAGATGTTTTGATAATGTGGATAAATGCCAGGTTCTATACTTCTTGAAGTAGAAAGGAATGTAACTTAAATGAAAAGTCAGTAAGACCATAAAAGTAAGAAAGCCATTAAAAATATATTTGAGAAACAAGCTCAACAAATAAATGTGTCAGCAATAACTTGATAAGCTTGACCATGAGGAGAAGTTAGTCCATTTCATTGATTAATTAATTCTAAGAAAATAGTAGATACTTGGTACAAGCAAATTCCATGTGAAAGCCTAGCTGGTTCATAAATGTTTCAGAAAAATAAAAAAAGTAGGCATATAGATTATCTCCAGTTTCTGTTCAAAAGCATACTCCAAATTCCACAGAAATCATCAAGGCCTTCCTGGGATTCTCTTCACTTTGGATTGGTTCCTTTAGATCTCTTCCTGCCTTTTTATCTGGCTGTATGTGGAACACACTGAAAAATGAGAAAAGTGAAACTCCATTAAAATTAATTGCTCACATGATGCTAATGATAAAAATTTGCCCAAGTATACCTGTCCTACTGTCTATTTCTCTTTTCATGCCATAGTTTAATACTTTTGAGTCAGAAATTACTCTTTTGGTTGATACTGAAATGTCTCATTTGCCCTCCTGCTCAATTGATAATATTTGGGAGGAGGCATGCCCTCTCTTCTAAAATCAAATAGAACTTTAAAATGGTCAACATTTTAGTTGCAATTGTTCTCAAGGTGATTTAAATAATGGGAAAGAGAGAATTCAAATTCCATAAGATGCATGGTTAAACTAGGTAATCAGCTCCTACAAGGCATATACAGCCTGCTACTCCAGGAATCAAACATTTTCTGATCTCCAAAGAATATTGTTCCCCTATTAATTTTACATGTCATTGCATGAAAGGGTGAGCTAAATAATATAATTCTTGTAAGATATAAAATAAATCACTGCTTGCCAACACACATAATGCATATACTGAGAACTATGCTGTCATTATTTTTCTACCATCACTTTAATGCTGTGAAGAAAAGAACTGAGCACATTCACAGAAGTCAGGAAGCTTCCACAGAAATGCTTTGTGTTCAAGATCAGTAATTCTCCATTCCTTCTTGCACATCCATTGGAGTAATTCCTATATACTTGACTTTTTGCTCTTTTTGGAAAAAAAAAAAAAAAACAACAAAAAAACACCATGATTTTTGCTCAGCCTGAGAAATTCTAGTGCAATACTGCAGTACGTACATAAAATAAGAGATGCCACAGTTTCCCAGGGGTGCCATATTAAACTCATGAATACTCTTACGTGTAATGAACCCTGGAAGGGGCAAAAGCCTCTTGCTCAGTCACTTATGAGATTGTTGAAAAGGACTACAAGGAAAATCATACAGTTTATACTTACGGCATATTTCATCAAGGGAAAAAGAAAGAAATTCCTCTTGGAAATTTTAGCAGAAAACTAATTGTTATTTTATGCCTGGCTTTTGGTAACCATAAGATGGATCATTAGCTGATGTAAATTACTTTCACTATTCATAATAAGCTTTCTTTAAAATATAAAAATCCTAGCTTAGGGATAAACTTGCAATTTGACTAAAAAATTCTCCAAGAATTTTTACTGTATACACATAGAAACTTAAATGGCTTTTCATCATCTAAATGCTGAGGAATACTCCCACAGGAACAGAGAGTCCTGTAGAAAAGTTACAGCTACTGAGCAGGAAGCACAGTGGTAGTCAGGCAGTAGGCTGGACAAGCTAAGACTTTAGGCTTAAAAATAGGCAAAATGTTGTAAACTGCTGGTAGGTAAACACAGAAGAAGTGCCATGTCTCACTTTGCATGTAGGGAGTAAGAAAAACGCCTACTAGAGAAACTAACATTTTCACACATTCTTTGAGCTCTGTAAGGAAGAGGAGTGCCAGCAAAATGGAATGAGAGGTTGTCATGTGAAAAGGAGAGATTTCCTCTACCCTTAATATTTAATTTGTCTGTCAGCAACTCAGGAAAGCCGAGCCTCTTATGCCCAACCCATCTGTCAGGATCCTGTTAGGGGAACTCTTCACTGAGCAGCCCCACTGGATGGGAGGGTGGTTCAACTGACTTAGGGATACACACCAAGAGTGTAAGGGAGACCCCTCAGTGTGTCTTTTCACTTTATGAACACTCAGTGGGTCTTCCTCTTTGTTTGGGTATGTCACCTGCAGCCAGTGAATGCTACTGCCCGCAAATGATTCACACCTACAGTTTACAGAGTAACACTCTTTATTAATAGAATATTGTGACAGGCTAAAGTTCGAGGATTGACTGGCTGGCAAAATATATTCAAAACAATACACAGACAAGCTCTAATCCCCAGTGAAAGTATTCAGCACATGCAGAGTGTGATTGTTACCTATTAAGCTTCTCTTTGGGAGAGAAGACTGGTTCAGCCTGATCCTATTAGTTACAAATGGACTTTTCCCCCCCATTCTCAACTTACTTTTATACTGTTTCTTTAGGTGAAGTTTGAGTAGCTCTAGTCATGCACACCTTTGCTACCAATTGGTGTAAAATTCTCTCACTTATTTTTTAAAGACACAGTCAAAGAAAGTACAGAGTGATACCCAGTGAGGGATGGTCATACCTTGGTAGTGAGTACCTTTGCGATCATGTTGGGTCAGCAACAGGATGTCTCTCTCCCCTTGCAGATTCTCAACCACAAAGTGCCATCGAGCTCCCCTCTCTGCAAAGATTACAACAGAGCCTGGCTACAGTGTCTCTGCACCACTCCACCCTCCATTCCACCCCCTTCAGGAGCTGCTATGGTTGCAGATTGTGGTTGTAAGGAATTATCATGGAATAGGTTTCAGGCATGCCGACCACATTCCATCCAGGGAGCAGCAATTGTAGTTTACAATGTAATCTTTAAGGATGTAAATATAACTCCTCAGTTTCCTCTGATTTTACCTCACCATCTTCCTACAAACATCAACAAAGAAATACAATTAAAAGATCAGAAAGTATATTTTTACACAAAGGGAAAAAAATGAGAAACAAGACAATATGGTATTACGTTCTTCTGCTTTATTCTCATCTTAGCCTATCATCAGTCTTACCCTGTTTCTCCTCTATCTTCATCAACTTTCTACCATCTCCCCTTGAAAGAGCTTCTCTAATCTTTGTTCTGATATAGATCTAGCTATAAAGCTAGGCTTATAGAATATGCATGCACATGTATATAAAATCTGTTGGATTTTCCATTCCCTCTGCAGTGAATATTTATTTCACTATAGAAATTCACAAAGCTAATTTTGTTTTCATTTGATGTACAATTTTATTTCAAATTCAGTTACAGTACTGCATCACACAGATTCATATACATTCTTCTAAAAGAATCTCTTAAGGCTTCAATGCCTTTCTGATGTCCTGTGCATTTACATGTATAACTTTATTCACCTACATGTGTATGTAGTCAGTAATTTATTAATCACGTTTTAAAAAATTGACTGCACTGTTGGAAGAGCACTGAAAGCAATGGGAGATTGTTCCAATACCTGGAATCTAACCCAGCATATCTCAGATACATAAATAATTTTATGAGTTTGGTAGAACTATTGGTCCAGCGAATCTGAGAGCACTTAAAATCTCGGTGAAGTCTGTAAGTGAGCAGTTAGTGGGATGACAGAGCAGAACATTGCTTCACCAGAAATGCCAAGAGTTTGTTTTTAAGGCTGCAGTCACTCCTCCCTTTCTGTGCATGTTTTGGAGTTTTTTTGACCATGGTTCATTAGAAAATGAAGTGTAATCACAACAGTATTGTTAACAAGAGACTTTGCACATGCAAGACAAGTGATTAGAATTGCCACCCTCACAAATGCAAGGGTAATGACCTTGACTGATTCCATGCTTAGGCAGCCAAGGCTCATGCAGCCAAAAAACAATTTATTGTTTTGCATTTATACTTCTTTTTATTCTTACAAACCATCTGAAAAATCAAAATAAATACTTGGATTCCTTAATCATCTCCTCAAGAACCCTAGTTTGCAGCTTCAATAAGTTGTTTTTCAGCATTAGATGCTTGGACCGGTATCCAATAGTTATCATTTTCAATTTTTTTAATGTATATTTTCTTCCCACCATTCATGAATTTATTGTGCTGATCTACACGCACACACATTGCTTGGGGATTGTCATTCCATTCAAAATTTGAAATGGAGTACAAATATTTGTTCTTCCTTAGACATCTTTGCAAAATGTGTTACATTAAGAATTATACAGTTATAAAATTTAAATTAAAAGTTAAAATCATTGAGAAAAAAATTATCCATCAAGCAGATGTACAAAAGCTTTGGCGCTATTTCCTTTCCCAAGCAAAGGATTCCATCAGCAATATGCAGTGTTATAATGGTACAGGAAGATCAGATTAAGTCTCAGCAAAATCTCACTGCAAAATGCATGAGCTGAAGGTTGTAGATTAAATCAAAGAAAGGCAGGAGTTCACCCTATTTGAACTCCTACTTGGGACACAAAACAGGCTGTTCTACCAAAGGTTTGGATGAATTACATTGCACTGTTAGTTCCACCCACAATATCACCTACTTATTTAAAAAGATAATGTGTTTGTCTTCCATCATACAATCTTTTACAAGCAGACATTTTTATTTCAGGCCTTTAACAGAAAATATTCCATCTTCCTTTAACATTTTCACCGTTAAAACTCACTTTAGGATGATTGAAGTAATTGCTGTTATCTGTCTCATTTCTCAATCTTCTCAAAGTTGCCCTTAGCTCTACCATTCCAATGAAATTTTCTCAGAAAATTCTCACTTCATTTTAAGGATAAGATCACTTAATCAATATTAAGTACTACATATTCCACAGACCAAAGAAAGAGAGATGAGACTGACACTCTCAGATCATTTTTACTACATCTGAAATCTGGAAAACCAAGTTCCACCGCAAAAGCCAAATTTAGGGCATTTAAGATAGCACAGCCTGGTCGATTTCAGCAAGTATTTTACCAAGCTTAGGTTTATAGTGATCAGCTCCTTACTTTTAAGTATCTTATTAGAAAATCAAGGATTATTATTTTTTCAGTGAATTATTTGTCTCTTTTGTAACAAACACTTAATTTCAAATCTTGTATAGAATGTAGCACAAAGAGAAAAGAGAAAGACATTTTCTCCCAGTGTGGAATCTTCCCAAAGGGGCTGCTAAAATTCAATGAGTCAGTTCTTCAGAAAATGTGTTCAGAGCTCTTCCCACACCTGGGGCCTGTGTTATCCGTGATCAGAGTTCAAAGTTTCCCACAAGAAAAATCTCCAAGTTAGAGTCAGCTGCAGACAGGAACTGTGGGGAGCATCTCACTCAGTATTTTTTGAAAAAGTTTGAAGACTCCTGTTTGGTGAATGTAAGAGAACAATGAAGTGCTGCCACAATGGTCACAGCAGAACTCCTGACTACATATAAAGAAGTTGGGTAGGGGAAGCCAGTCACAATTTTTGTTCCATCTGCAACATTTTCACAGACCTTTCAAGGGAAGTTACTGTAACTGAGACAAGTATCTAGAAATCTCTTCACACAAGCATAAACTGCAATAAATTTTAAAAGATGAGGAGAGGCAGGTGAACAGTCAATGGACCATGCAAAATCTGCTCTCCATAACATGCAGTTCAACAAGAACATTGCCATATTGAGCTGATGAGTCTGACAGCAGCATCTGTCTTAGCAAACATTCCTTTTAATACCCTGGATCATCCAGCCATGAAAAGGCACACAGAGACTATAATTTAAAGAATATTGGCCTAATCTGTGTGGCTTACTAGCTAAGAAAAATTCAGCCTGCCTGTCCTTTCTGAAGCAGAAAAGAAAAGGAATAAAAAAATAAAGATAGAGCATCTGTGTCCTGCAATCACAAGATTACTGAGGTAGGGGACCCTGTGCTTTGAACACTGCTCTGTTAGAAACATGACAACAGCTTGGGAATGTGCTCACTGAAACCCACTGCAACAGGCAGCGTGGTCTTTGAAAATAACTTCAGGAAGTCTCATTAACTAGAGGACTGGTAGACAGATCTATATTAGGAATACATAGAAAAGGCAGACCATCAATAATTTACTGTCACATGAAGAACTATCCTGTACCTTTCTAAGAACATAGAAATGTACAGCTTGTTTACAACTTTCTGGGGAAAAAATCACTGTTAGAGATGCTTTTAAGGGGAAAAAAAATCACAGGAATACTTAGACTAGTAAATCAGATCTCCATCCGATCTCTAGCAGTTCATAAATACCATCAGCAGTACTTTGGTCCCCCATGAGGCAATGCAAATAGTTTATTACAATGCCAAGGACAGTGATTGTGCCAATAAAAAAGCCTAAAACTATCTCCAGCTCTCCTGTTCTACAGTCTTGTGCTAGACCCTAAGGTTATTCACCTACAAATGCCTATATTTGCCAAAGATTTGGACAAACTTGTTTGGAGTTTTGTTGGATTTGAGGGTTTTTTTTGCCAGAATCATCTTTTGAAATTATTACTCTTTTGCCAAAGTAGAAATTTTTAAAAAAATAAAAAAGATGGGAATAGAACAAATACACGAAAAATATATTCTGGACTGTATAACAAAATTCCCAATCAATAGCATGTTTTTCCTCATTTACACATTATATTAAGCTTTGGCGAATTAAAGTGTATTCCCACTTAGATCCCTGCAATGCAGATCTGAATGAAATACCACATTTATTTGGCAAGCAGACGCTATGAGGACAGCCTCACCACAGTTCATAATCCACTGTATGCTTAAATATTTTGAGTAACCAATGTTTTATTACAGCATAAACCAGTAACTGCTCTTGTGACAGGATCCTCAACTTGAAATCATATCAGAGCAAATAGAGAAGGAAGCCCAAGGAAAGGTAACCAAGGTAATGTGGGGTTTTTTTAATTTCTATTTTTTGGTAGGGTGAAGATTTGTTGTTTTTTCATTTTCCTTTTCATGTGTTTCAAATGGAACCAGGGACTTGGAAAGTCACCTGGAGTTTAGACACTCTGCAGACTCCATATAGTTCTGGCTTCACTTAACAGTTGGCCTTAGTACATTCATCAGTACCAGTGCACTGCATGTCTGTATCTGTAGTAGTATCTCTGAGGAATATTCATTAATAATGTGCAAATATATTTTGACAAAATGAAAACCATTAATATGGTTAATTGTCCTTAAGATGACAGTTATAAACAGGATGAACTGAACTGCAGCTTTAATGGAAATAAATTTATTTGTGTCTGGATTTGACATCCTACAGTTCTTGGGACACAAAAGTTAGCCAGAACTCGCAATCTCTAACATGTTCAAATAAAGAAATTAAATCAGCAGTGTCATTTCATTTACAGTCTCAAATAACTGAAGATCTATGTAATATTCATTTTAAGTTTTTAAATCTTTAAAACAAGTCCATAATCTCTCCATTGATAACCTGCCAAAGAGGACTGTTCTGAAACAGGTGAGCACTAAGAGCAGACAAGCTTTCCAAACCTCTCCCATTGGCAGGTGCCAAGATCCAGAATTCATCCCTGTCCAGCTCCTGATGACTTATTGAGCAAAGTGCAACTCATTTCATATTTGAAATACACCACAGGAGAAGGATTTTCTGGGCAAAATATGCATCTGAGGCACAGACCAATATGTAGGTCAGAAGGGATGCAGGCTTTAACAACATGGCTGTTGTTAAAGCAAAACTTAGATAAAAAGAGAGAACATACATATATTAATCAGATGTATTCTATCTGAAACAGGAAGATAGATCACTCTGATTTTCAGCTCAGCTCTGATTTCATTACATCATTTTTCAATGATTTGGAAAGATGTGGCAGCTGTTTAAGGTTGATTGAGAGCAGAGATATTAATAGAAAGGCTTGTATCTGGGCAGGCCTCTTTACATAATCCTGTAAATACCATCTATGCTGAAAAACACCTTTTCCTTACATTATACACTCACTTCTGTTATATCACTGTGTAAAATGCTTCAGTGTGACCCAAAACTTCATAAAAACATCCTACAGAAAGAAAAGCAGTCTGACAAAAAACATTCCGAACTCTCTATTTACTACACAGAGAGAGAATGAGACTACCTGGGAAACCAGAAAAGGAAATGTGAAACAATAGTGTTTAGTGATTTTCTTCAATGATCCCTACGGCAACCAGCAGCACTGCTGTGTACACATGCAAAGCTCTGCACTTGTTTGTGTACTTCAAATACCCTGTCACTGTTATATCACAGTATATGATCAATTTCTATTCAAGCAAGCATTATATTATTACCTGCTGTGCCAGCAATTACAGAGGTTGCTGTTGTTAAAAAGCTACAAGAACTCTGGCACTGCTAACCAAAGTCTTTATTCCTAAGGATCCTGCCCTCCTGCTTTGGGCACTGCAGGTATCAAGCAAGTAGGCAGATGTCTCTGTTGCAGAACACTGGATTTGGATATTCAGAAGTGAGAAAATTTTCACAAGCATCAAGGGCCATGCATTCAAAACTTGAAGAGATGATTGGGATGCAATTTCCCAACTTGCCCTCTACACAGTGGCAGCCACCTGAGAATTGCAGTGCCATTGCCCAGTAGGTGAACAGGTCAAGGAGGAAAATACTGATAGAAGAACATCTCTTTACTAAACTTTGTTTCATAGTTACCACTGAGCAAATCTGAGCTAGCATCACATGAAGAAATTACCATAAAACAGTCAGCTTGAGCTACTTTTTGCTTCTGTAGCTTATTAGATGCACATGAAAGTAGAGTCTTTTTCTTCTCTTCTGCCATTTTTGCATCCAACAGCCAACTGTCGGGGAGAATAGAGCTTTGTCTTTGGCAAGGAGATGGAGTATGGTTTCAGATAAATTAGATGAATAATAAAGAGTGAAGTGCTGGTGCAAAAGGCCATCAAACCTTATTAACACTTTGCCTGAACTTCTTGCTCTGAGGGTGGTTCTTGCTGAGAAACACTAACTCTGAAATACAATCTTCCATTTGTTAATACCTGCTAGGCAGAATGTAGGATTGCCATATCAAGACTTCTTAAAAGAACACAAACCCCAAACAATCAAACAAAAGTCCACAGCAAACCGATGGAGGGATCTAAAGGGAGATCAAATGGAGTGTACTTTTAGGTGTTATCGTGGCAAAAAAAGTCCTGCTCAATTTCACCATTCTAATTCAGTCATTCTAATAATTTAGCTTATTGATCTTAAAGGCCTTTTCTAACATAAATTATTCTATGATTTTCTGCAAATTTAGATGTCTTTAAATGATTGCTATTCTTTGGCTCATTTTCTGTTCCCTCCAAATTCCTGTTTGTTATGATTTTTTTAGAAAACTTGTCCACAGGTCATACAGGTAAATATCTCCTCTTGCTACAGGTGTAGGGAAACAAAGCACAGGTGATTTCTCAGCATTAAGGAAATACACTCAAGGGAAATTCACCAGCTACATTATTCCTAAATCAGTTTTGCTATTAACCCATGACCTTTTCACTGCATGTTGTACTAGTAAACCTTTAAATGATATTCCACTCTCTGATTCATACAGAAAACATGCTAATAGGGGAAGGGACTTAGGCACAAAGGTGCCACAGCAAAACCACTGATGGGGATTGACTATTGACACCATCTACACAACATACAACAGCTGCAGATTTGCCAGCCCACAGTATAGCTTGAACTGGGTAGTCACAGTAGTCAGTACATTAAGCAGGGGCCATATAAACTAGCTAGCATTTTTTAAAAAGCCTGTTTGGGAATCAAAACACTTTTTTTTTTTTCTTTCTTTTATTTTCTTTTTTTTTTGTTGTTTGTTTGTTTGTTTGTTCAAAGGAAGGAAAATGTTTCATGAAGTTCATCTTTATCAAGCCTCTTAATAGTACCTGCTGGTAACAGATTACACCTAAGAGCACATATATTACACACATAACAGCTAAAAGTACACATACCCTGTTTTCCTTGAAACACAAAAGTCACTCCTTGCCCTTACTGGGATAGGCAGAGGAGGGTAAGCATTTCTCCTTGTGCCTTTTTGTCGCAGTGCCTCCTTGCGTTGCTCACCACGGCCAGCCCTGACACTGCAGCAACACCAGGGCTCTTGTTGCACAGAGCAGGGTCACAGCGAAGGCGCAGAGTAAAGAAGGGACGGGACTCTCGTGAAGGTCAACCAGACAGGTTTATTGCAGGGGGGGACCTGCTCCCAAGGTGGTGCCTCAGGAGAGACCCCGAACCACTGGGTGCAGCAACTTATAAAGAGGGGTG
>VWZU01015290.1:2712-102208 GCA_013397095.1 Sterrhoptilus dennistouni
TTTTTTGTGCTCATAAGGTGTTAAGTGCGACCTCACTTTGTGGTGTTTTTTCTGTGGCAGAAATTGTGGTTTCTGAGAGTTTGGGATAGGGAGTTAGACGCTGCCATCCTGAACCCTTAGACTTACTGCTAAACAGTCTTCTCTTTCTTCCACAGACAAAACAGGAAAGTTATCCAAATTAATAAAGTGCTTGAAGTCTCTCTGATAAAAGCTGCATTTAACCATAAGATTTTATGGCTCCTACAGTGTCTGGCTGTCTTATAAAATGGACTGGTACATCTGAGTGTCTGCAACACGACATAAGTTGTCTGATGGGCACAAGTTGCCCTAGCCAGCACTCATCAGAGATAAGACTGCCAAAGAGTTTCAGTTTATAAATTCCTCCTTACTGTGCAGGTAAACTTCACATACAATGTGGCATTTATGGCAAAAGTGAGAGGAGACTTGCACACACTTCAGTGTGCTTTGGAATGAGTTTTGTAGCTTCTGATTTTATGCTCTTTGAACTTGAGAAGAATGTATCTGGTGCTGTGGCAGTGGAGGATACTCTTGATCCCTGTTTGTGATTAGTTCCCGCTTCCTTCTTTGCAGAAGGAAAAAAAAATTATGACTTCTTGCTACTTCTGAGCTTAACTAGTCCCTCTTGTAGTGAGGCCACTAGAAGTCTAAGGTGTGTAGAAGACAGTTTTGGAGGCAATAAAAAAACTCACTTCTGACCTGCTTGAACTGGACAATGTATAGTTTTACCAGAGATGCCTAGTTGGTTAGTGTAGAAGAAGAAAAGACAAAAATAAAATCACACTCCTGTGTGACATGTTTATCTCGTGGCAAAGCACCTTTTGCTATGTGAAGAGAAGAAAACTTTTCTGTGCTCTATGTCAGGTACCTTAATGATGTCAGGAAAGCCCTTTAGCATTGCTACAGGGCTACAGTTGTTACATTGCTACAGTTTTTGATTATAGCCACGGCAGCAGAGAGCCTGTAGCATAGAGATGATGGCTGAAAGATTGTTGAAGGTGATGTTCTGATAGTAAAGCAAAGGTATGCCTAGGTTTTTGCTTTGGCCATGAGAGAACAACTGAAGAAAGTTGCTCACAATTAAAGTTGGCAGTGAATGAGTTCTAAGGCAGTTGAGAATTATGTAAGGAACCTGGTATTTAATTTTTACTAGTTCTGTTTTCCTGAAGTTTTAATTTCTTTGTATTAAGTCTAATCATTTAGCCTAACTTCCCAGGTGCTGCCATGAATGGTCAGGCAGGGGTTTCTGTAGAGCCTTAAAGGGATATCCTTACAGAATACCCTTTGCATTCCTTATTTCTGTTTATTCAGCTCTTGACTGATCCCCTGCTCGTTTCTTGCTTACCGTGGTGGTTTTGAAAGCAGGGAGAGAGGGTCTGGTGTGATAGTGGGGGGTTATATGATTACCAAAGTATGGTGAAGTCTCTTAAGGGTGATTCTATCAGACCAAGCAGCTTGAAAAGATGGAGTATCTGGTCACTACTTTTGAGTCATTGGTGATCGTTGAGAGATGGAATTTGAATAAGGCTGTCCCAACTGCCATCATCTCAGTGAAGAGATTATTAGGAGATGTACAAGTCCTCAGAAAAGACAAGTGACAGCACTAGATCGGAACTCTCTAAGGGGATGGGATGGATGGGGAGGAACTCAGAGGGAGTTGAGATAACATGATGAAGGAAAATTGCTTGATCCTTTTACTTTAGGCAACTGTTTGTTCTGTATAATTTAGACAGGTAACTCTTACTATGTTACTTATGTAACTCTTAATTACCATCTGCCAATTTTTCTGTTTATGAAAGTTCAGTTTGCTTGGTTTCAGAATAACTGTCATCTGTACAAGTGGTGCCTGTGATAGAATATAAAAATGTGTTTTTTCAATGCTGTATGGTCCTGATTTTTGCTATGATGTTTCACATGCCATGTTCTAGAAAATTTCGTGCTAGTGAGAGGAAATTGTGGTAAGGCATATATGTGTTTGTGCTTCTCATGGATGTCAGTTTGAGAGTGTAAATTCCAGTTTGGAGGGTTTAATAATTGTAAGAGTCTTGTGCAGGAGATTAAAAGCAAGTAATTCTAGATAATTACTTCTGGAGAGATCTTCTGTGGGCCTAGCTGACTTATGTCTTGCCTGACAGCCTTGAGGAATACAGTCCCTTCTCAGTGCCTGCTGTTATATTTTGGGCACTTGAAGTAAGAAAACAATACAGATAGTTTTCGTTCTAGTGCTTCTTGTGTATATTTTCAGGAAACGGTAGGGTCCCTTGCTTTGATTTTACTTTCTTTGAGTCGTGAAAGATGGAGAGCTCTGGCTCCCTTAGACTAGAGGATAGACCTTCAGAATGAAATTGTCCTCTTGATCTTTTGGGTTTTATTGCTCATTTAACCTAATAATGCTGTATTTATGTGTGCTGTTATGCACTAGTTTTATGAGATCAAGATATTGCAGTTGGGATCCTTTTTTCACTTGTTTTTTACTACAGGTTCTTCAGTAATGACAGGGAGTTGTGATCTGTATTCGGGTATACATGCTATCTGGGAGTACTTGCATGCTGTCAGGATTGAGTGAGATGCCTTGCTCTATTTACATATAAATGGCGAAATGATGTGGTTCTGTTTGGGCTGAGCAGAGCTTGCCTTTTTTTTTTTTTTTTTTTTTTTTTTTTTTTTTTTTTTTTTTTTTTTTTTTTTTTTTTTTTTGTTTCCCTTTTATCTATCACTGTTATTATTTTGTAAAATAGTGATAAAATGTGGTAGGGAGGTGTGAGGTGTCTTCCTCTGATACATCTGGTACAAAGATAGAGATATTTAGTGTACTGCTATGGTCAGATATCTAAATATAGTAAGGACCTAGCTGAGTTTTTTAATGCTGTCTGGTAGAGTTGTTATGGTGAAAAGTGAGGATGTCCAGATGTGACCTTGACTCTGGAAAATGTAGCATAATTGCTATCTATCTATCTATCTATCTATCTATCTATCTATCTATCTATCTATCTATCTCCCCTGAGATAGAAAAGCCTTATCTAATTAGAGGTTTGAAGGTTTTACAGGTAAACCGTTTAGTTTTTCACTTGCTTGTGCTACTTACTGGTGATGTGATGGCAAGTAATAATTCCATACTTCTTTTAGAAAGACACAGTCATGTAATTTCAATTTGAATATTCTTACAAGTCAGCAGAAATGCTGTTACATTTGTACAGGCCCATGAAATCCCACAGACGGGAGGAGTATTTCAGTTTGGTGAACATTCAGTGATTCCAGCAACAGTCTTTCCAGCATATATCACCCAAGGGTTGGAGTATTTTATCTTCATTTTAAGCTGGCTAATTTATCTGTCAGTCTTGTAAAAAAGTAGATACTTTTAGGTTAAGTACACAAAGTGAAGCTGTTGGTGTTTCAGAGTTTTATTAAATATTTTTGCCTTTTTAATGTTTTTGTTGGTATCAAATTTGGTGTTTTCCTCTTTACCTTTTATCCCTCCCCCCAAAATCCCCAATATTCTGCCATAGCATGTAATTCTCAGTTATTTGGCATTTATTTTGTACACTGAGCTCATTTGTATCAGCAATATGTAATTTCTTGTTTGATGCTTACTGCAGAGGCTTGTAAGTGTGATTTTGGTGAATAAATACTAAGATAAGTCTGCAGCATGGAATAAAGTTGGACTTAAGTGTAAGCAAGTTTATGGTAGTAAATAACTACCATTTCAGTTCTTGAGAGGAATTTGCTAGTAACTATTACTTGAGAGGGAAAATATGGAAGCTGTAATATAAGGACTAAAAAACAAAACAAAACTAAAAAAACTCCTCTGCAAGGATCTTTGTTTGTTTTGTATTCTACATCTAAGCCAGCAATTTTTGCAGAACACAAGCTCTTATTTACCCAGAGAAAATTACTGGCCTAGATTTCTGAAGGGCTAAGCACCCATATCACATTTTAGAGAGCACGGTTGCTGCAGGGCTCTGGACGTACCTCTGAATGTCAGAGATCTTCCTCTCAGCTGCCCTTGTGCTTTTCCTAAAAGCTTTTTCCTAAAGATGAGCCTCTTTTTGGGAATGGGTAGGAGCTGATACTCTGCTTATGTTCTGGGGGATTTGCCAACAGCCCAGGTTTGCCTGCTCCTTATTATACAACCAAGCAGGGGAGTGAAATGGATGGGACTGGTTCACTTCAGCAAGACTGCATGAAACTTCATGGCCAGCAGTTACTCTGTTAAGGGATGAAAGTGTTTCAGGCAGCAGCTGTGTGCTGCCAAACTGTGGTTTTGGGTCTCTTTATGGAAGAAGCAGAAAGTCAAAAATAGCTTGAGGAGGAATTAGAGAGATTTGTATGATCCTAGCAATAGGAGACAAAGGTAGGAGAAAGTACCTAAGAGCAGAAGCAGCCATTCATATTTGAAGAAACTTGTAAATTGAAGCAACAGACTTTTAAACGTTACAAGACCTTTGCTTGCAGAGTTATCAATAGTATGTCATAGATTAGAGGTCCCTGGCCATCCTCTCCACCTGGTAGATTCACCATCTGCTTCAACAGTGAGCTAGGATTTTGCTACAGAGAAATACTCTTCTCTGGTTTTTCATATCTGCCTTTCAGGTTGCAGTTTCTGATAAGATGTTCTCAAACTTTGGTTTGAAAAGAGGTTTCTGGTTATGTGATGTTGGTTCTCAATGCACTCCCACTACTAGTTTGCCCTGCACAGCCCTGCTGAAAAAGTGGAGGTAGCTATTGATATTCCTTTACTGATAGGTGGGCAACTGGTTTTGTTGATGCGTAATTGTGTGCAGTGATGGTTGCCACAGGAGCTCACAGGGAGGAGAGGAAGATCTTGGTGTTACTATATAAATACTGTCCTCATTACAGATATGTCTAAGACCTTTTCTTTCAAAATCTGGTTCAGATTAATTCACTTTTGTTCCAAGTAAAGCTGGTATGTCCAAATTGGAAACATGCAGCGGCAGATAAAAGGGCACCTGGAAAGTATAATTAAATAATGAAAAAATGGCCTGTGATGTACCTGCAAAACAGTTGGCCTGTTTGCCTTTTTTTTTTCTTTTTTTAAGTGCTAAATTCCTGTTCCTGTCACTGAGTTTCACCGGAGTTGAGTTTCCAATATTTTCAAGTCATATGTCTTTTGTTTTAAAATACATGCTTGACATAGCAGAATCCATTTTATTCTACTCTTGAATTATTTGGCCCTTACAGAATTGTGACCAGGTCAGCACTTTCCACTTCCCAGAAATATACTTATGTTGCTGAAGGAGTTAGGGAAATCTACATTTCATCTTCACTGTGAATTTGAAGGCAAAATTGTATTATACATCTCTTACAAAACCACAGAGAGGACTGTAGTCATCTCAGTTTAAAGTTGGTGTCTGAAAACTGCTGTTGAATTTGAATGGCTAATAGCCAACTGATGGCATTATGCGTAATGTCAGCCAGTATGATAACATGTTTTTAAAAATGCAGATAGCTATTTTTGAACAGGTGTTGTTGATATACATTCCCTGGTGGACTGTGGTCTGACATCTGTGAGGGATATGTTTGATTTTGGGAAATAAGAATATCACTTGAGGAATTTTATCAGCCTCTTTTTCCTCATGTGTTTTTTATATTTGCTATTTACTGAGTTAAAAGGAAGTAATATTTTTCTTTCATGGCCTGTTCCAGTCATACAGTATGTTTTGGAGTTAGTAAAACTTTGGCTAAGTTTTGAACATTTTTTTTAAATTACTAAAAAGTATATTATTAAATATATTTTGTTTCATTTGATGTCTTCTCAAAGGAAGAAAGGTCTGTATAGCATGGCAGAAATTAAAGTTAATTTCTTAGGTTTCCTGTGTGTATTTTTTGCATTTATATCTGATGAGTGCAATTCGTTAAGGATACATATGAAGTAATGAGTGTGTGGAAGATAAGAATGATATCTTCTTCATAATTGAAAAAACATTCTTGTGTTTCTCAAGTCATAGCAGTTTTAAATGTATTCAGATGTTGGTATAATGTCAGATAACTCTAAATATCTAAGATTTGTTGCTGAAATTCGGTGTTTAGTGTGCCTCAGTATTGGGGTTTTTTGTTGATGTTCAAATCTAATATTGATAAATACATGTAACCAAAAATCGTTTATAATTTGGTCACCTTTAGGCAGTTGAGACAGTGGTTAGTGACTTTTGACAACTCTCAGCCTCAGTAAGATTTTGCACTTACAAGTGTAAAGATACACTTGAAGTAATTACTGAGTCTGAATTTTTTTTGTTTTGTTTTTGATCTAAAATCAAAATTAAAGTTTAAAATTATGAAAGCTAACTTCTTCCTTACGATTAGGAAAATTGTTCAAAAAACTAGGAACACCATCATTTTTTTTCAAATGTAGTAACTAATTCCTGCACCCTTTGTATTAAAAATGAAGGAGGAGCCTCCAGTCATTATGCTCTGGAAGACAGGATTGAAGTTGCACAGAAGTTTCTGTCTCTGGGGCAGAAAAAATGATCATCTGTCCAATAGAGCAAGCTTATTATTTACCTTGAAAAAACCCACCAAAATGAAGAAAAATCCAAGGTCGCGTGAAGTTGTTGAGAGGACTGGGGAAAGCAGCCTCAGAAGTCAGGTCCTTGGAGAGTAAACAGCTGTTTTTGCAGCTCTCATCTGAGGATTTTCTTACTAAAATATGAAGACTTTTTTTTCTTTTTCTTTCCTTTACTCTCTCCAACCAATTGTGGTGAAATGCTAGGTCTTGCAAGGACTTTTTTCACCCTAAGACTTTTAAGCAAATGGGTCTGGACTTTTAAATTGTTATACGATTAGTAGTGAATCATAAATGAATGTGCAATTTCAGAGGTACACAGGAAAGGCCTAAACCTGTTTAACTTAGCTTAATAATGCTGCAGATGCAGTTGTATATTTTATAAGGTTACTCTCAAAAAATGTGTTTTAATTTGGGAGTTTTACCATTACCTTCTTGACATCTGTGTATTTATAGATTAATAGCCTGACCCAGTGCCCCAGATGGGAGAGCAGCATGGCTGTGCTTTCAATAGGTATGTCACTGAGAATAGAAACATATGGAATATTTCATTCCCATCTTTGAAAGCGATGTATAGGGCTGTAAGGGCAGGGGGCTTCAGACTTCACAGCTGACTGGTAAGCTAGCCATGAGGTTTGCTGTGAGCAATCAAAATGCACTTACTGAAGCTGTTTTGTGGTAGCACAAGAACTTCAGATGTGGAACAGTGCTGTTTTGGCACTGCAGTAATGTAGTGTATTGCAGAGACCATGCAGTAAAGTTCTCGGTGGGTGTGTTTCATTCTTTTGTATGTGATACTACACAGTGTTTTTTCTCAGCCATTTGGGCACTGTGGTGATTGGTATTTGGTGTTCAGTAGGTGCAAAAGAGGTGAGTGCTGATATGGGTCCTGCTGGGATGTACCTGGGGTTGGATTCTCCTGTGCCCATTGCCTCTCTTTTCAGAGCACAAAATGGCACCCGCTGTTCCCTGCTATCCAAACAAGACTTGTTAGCTTGTAAAGTGACAATTTGTTTTTCTTGCAGGCTTTAGGGTTGTGGTGGGAAAGCAGGACAGTTTATTCCTGTTGCTGGAGGAGGAGATGGTGGAAGTCAGGAAAGGATGTTTGGGGAGGCTTGCTGCTCCTTGGCTGTCAGAAGGAGTCAGTGCTATATAGTGTCAGTCCTTTCTTTGTTACTAGAATTTGATATACGGGATGTCCTGACTGTCCTTTTTAAAACTTTTTCTCATGTTATTTTAAAAGTAACTCTTGCTTGTGAAGTTTCCTTGCTGTTTTCTAAATGCTGATCCAGATTAGTAGCAGATGTAGTTTGTTCATCTGGGAAAGTGAAGAGACTGTGAAACATGTGACTTTGGCGTGCAGGCCTCTCTCTCTCTCTGGTACAGTAGGTCATTCTGGCTGGAGACATGCCTGGTGTTTTTAATGTGGCAGAACTGGTGGATCTGACCTTCACTCATGCATGTAGAAGCTATGAAGAGGTTGTCATCTTTTTCAGGTGCTATAGTTGGAAGCCCTAGAAATATGTTACTAGGGAAAACCTTTCCTGGACTGGGGGACAGTTCTGTGAGCTGCTCCTGCAAATTAGGAGTCCTTTAACCTACTGAAAGGAGCCCTGCACTGTTTGGAAGATAGTTGCCAGGCTTACAGGTTCTTTAAGGGAATTTTGCAAAGCCATTGTCAGCACCAACCTACATATTTATTGTTCATCTCCTTTATTTACAGTTTCACTCAAAGTAGCTGCTCTCTTGAGACATGAATTGCTCACCATGCTGGGTGTCCTCTTGGGGTCTTTCTGGAATTAGCTGAGGAGAGAAAAGGAAATGGTCCATTGTAATGAGTCTTACTCTGAGAATATAATTACTGATGATTTGGGCCTGCACAGGCTTCTGCCTTTTGGTAATTTTTTACTGCTGTTGGTTTTAACATTTAGGTTAAAAAACACAATGGAAGTGTATGGGCTAATATTGACTAAACTGTTAATATTTTACAGAACCTAGTGTGAGTCTTGCTGGGTGTAGAAAATCCTTGTATTTTGCAAGGGCAAATCTGCTGGCTCTGTGTTACTATGGCTAAGTGTTTGCTGGAGGCATTATATCTCCTCAATATCAGGTCAGTAATTTATTTAGAATTTACTTGCTCTTGCTTGACATTTTTTTCCAAAATTTCAGCTAGTTTGTTTTTCTTCAGCCTGCTTACTGCAAGGCAGGTCTCTAGTTTTCAGACTAAAAACATGCAATATCTCATTGTTCAAGAGGATTAAGCAGGGATTTAATTTGTTTTGGGATAATAAGTGGCAGTTGTTTACTTCTTCAACAGAATACTTCGCAGGATTGCAGCCAGACCGGTTTTTCCTCCTTAAAACTCTTCAACTCTCCTGAGTAATTATGCCAGTAAAACAAGTCTATATATCCAAAAAGACTACCATGAAAACAATAATATATCTGAAATCCTGCTTAAGAGTAGGACTGCTTGTACTGTGATTGTATCTTCACTTACAAAATTTTTTTTCCCCCATAATAGCGTGAATGGGAGAAATCCTGTAACAAACATCAGATAAATCTTCAAATATCCTCAGTATTTGCCTCACCAGATATATTCCCTGTGTCCTTCAGGCAAAGTGCATCACATGGTCTGAGTTCATTCAGTGCCATCAAGAACAGAGAATAGCGGAATAATAATGTAAACATGAAAAAAAAAATTTGTCCTTCATGCCATTTTTCATTGAATTTGCCTCAGTGAATTTGGTGCCCAGTCTGATTTATTATAAAAAGGTCAGGATAGATATTGTTGGCCACTTGACTGTGCAAATTGACTTTGCTACCAGTTTGTTCTTTGGCATCTTCAACTGGAATAGGCAGCTGCTCTTTCATCTCTGCCCCGCAAGTGCCTATCAGGAGATACACTTTAGAGATACTGGAGAAACTGAGGGTTCTACAGTATTTGATATATGTATGTATTTCAAAGAAATCCACTTCTTTCAAAAGATGATACCTTAGTTGCATTGTGCTGTTACCAAGAAAAAGAACAAGAATTATTTAATGCCTAGTGTCATCTCATGTGCTAAGTTAGTTTTCATTGTTGGTGCCTTCCTTGAACTCTCAAATTGAAAAGTAGTTTCTTAAGAGAACTTACGAATCTCAGTGTGAATCAACAGGCAAAGTGTAGAGGTAGTTTTGCATATGACCATTTTCAGTCTTACAAGTCTTTTGCATCTCTAATTTAAAGAAAGACTAGTAATAGCACCCTGCCTTGCCATTTGAGCCCCGCTCATATTCGCATTGAAGTAGAAGCTTTATGTATGATAGTGGTGAGCTCTGTTTAGCTCTACTGTACATCAATGGAAATCTGCAGGAACAAGGTGTAGCAACTTAATTTAAGGGGTTTGCCGAAAGAGTTAAGAGTAACTTACAAATTTTTAAAGTTTGGTAAAGGAGACAGGTTCTTGCAGCAGGACAGTGCTAGCAAGACGCTTCTTTTGAGGCTGACAGCAGATATCTTAACAATTCATATCTGCAAAACTGTTGGGAAAGCCTGAAGATCTGTCAATGTTACAGATGTTGCTTAACTCCTTTGGGAGCTCAAACATACAAGCACAGCCTTAAATGGGGTTACGTCTTAACCTATCACTATGATATAGTCGGTCTTTGGTTTAGGTCTCCCTGAAGTGCATAGGATGTTAGAAATACAGGATATTGCTCTGTATTTGCTTTGTATTTTAAAAGCAGTTAACACATAGTATAATTTTAGAGAGTATATGCAGATCACCCCAGAAGCTTCAGCAAATAATCACTGCATGTTAAAAACACAAACAGGCCCTATTGTGCTGCCATCTTGTCATCGTCAGCAGCAGCAGTGCACTGCTGATGTCTTGGAAAGGGTCTTTCCTCCAGGTGTGAAACTCAGAAGGAGGAGATTCTGTTACAGGTTTTCTTTACCAGCTTCTCAGTGCAAATAGCTTTCATTAAGTTTTCACACAATAGCCCAAGGCTTTTGGGGAAGGACTAGACTGGGAACTCAGCATACTTACTGCCATATGTTGCATGCATTTAGACAAGGTGGTGAATGAAGCACAAGAGGCATCCTAGACATTGAAAATCTTGGCCATATTTTAAGCTTTTTTAGCTGTTAAAAAGATAACATCTGTGGAGAGATTAATGAGCAATAAGTAAACTGTGGAATCTAGGATTGCAGAATGCAGTTTAACTGCTTTTTTTCAGCACAGTAATTTAATTACTGGGTTATTGAAGGTTTTCTCTGCTGTGGGGGCGTCTAAGTGTATGTGTGTGTGTAAGGGGAAATGTGAATGTTTATACAAAGAACTGTGAGAGAAGTTTGGGGATATTGCCTTCATGTTGCCTGCACAATCCCGATTTATATTTTTCCTGCCTTAATTTCTTTTCAAGAAGATTGTAGATGAGTCTTGCTATCACTTACACTTAATTATTTCAGTGTTCACTTCCCCGTGTGATTTAACACACACAAGTTTAGTTATTCTTTTCTGGCCTAGGAAAAGATTTCCTTCCAATAATTACCTTTACTGCCCTTTACCCTTCAGCACATTAGTTTGTTTGGAGAAACATAGTTGTTTGATAAGCAACTCCAAACAAGGCAGTGCCTGGAGCTGTCTTGGAAACATAAATTATACCTTTTAAATAGCATGTTAAGCTTCAGTTTGCAGAAAGTAAACTACCAGATGTCCTGAATAGGCAAGCTCTAAACTTTTATCCCATAACAAAAGTCTCTGAGTTCAGCAGGAAAGCACTAGTTCACACTGCCCTTCAGTACTCTATTGGGGCAATACAGATACAAAGGAAAAGACATTCAGGTTACCTAATAACATCCATTAATTCAGCCATTTCTTTCTACTGCCAGTTGTTTAGTTATACAGTATTAAAATGCATTTGTAAGATGAATGTCATGCAGTTCTGCCAGAAAGATTGCTCCTGTGGTAGTAAAGAAACACGAATTTAATCTTCTGGAAATTTCTCAGGATTATATCCTTCTGTTTGCCTTCTATTATGACCTTCTTAATATATAGTATGGATGAAAGAAAAAAAATACAAATAGTACAGACCAGCAGGTATAAGGTGCATACATTCTTTGTTAAAACCATTTTGATTTGAATTCAGTGGTAGTTAGAGCATTTTTTTTAACTGGGTGGTACAGAATTAGTTCTAAAAGCCGTTTCATTTGCAACATTCATATTAATCTATATGCTGTACAAAATACAGTCTGATATGTCAGGCATGAGTTGCTTCAGTCTACTATGTTTGCTATAAATAGTCCTTATATCTAACTATTTTGTGATAAATATAATTTAAAGTAGCAAAAGTTTCCATTTGTCTTGAATCTTTCAATATTTAGTGTTTTTATTAAGATGAAATATTTAACTCTACTGTTAATGGCACAATAAATATTTGTAAAGTTGACTGTCTTTGTGAATGTGGAAAAAATAACTTGAGTTATATATGTTTTTAAATAAAATTTCCTTCTTCATAATACCCTGGTCTTTGTTGAAAAACAGACAAAAAGTGATCATGTTTTGTGTGTTTCCTCACCTTTTCCCATAAGGTAGTCTCTTAAACCTCTAATCTGATCACCTGTCCCTCAACTAAAATTTAAAATAAGTCACTGCATCTGCTTTACACTTTCCACATTGAGTAGTGAATATAAGATACATTGTTATTTATTGTGGAATCTGACACTCTAATTGCAGAGCATTGTTTCATTTGTTGCATTAAAAATAGTTTGCCATTTTCAGTAGTAACCTTTTCAGGCTGTGAACTTGTGAACTTTCAGGGCTTCTTTTTTTTTTTTTTTTTCCCTCCCAATGCCATCTCCATAGTTTTGCTGGTGATAAATTGTAAAAGTGGGTGTGTTAATGGAAGTAAATGATTAAATTGGTAATAAGGAAACAGGGTGTCAATAGCTTAAAGATGTCTGTGTTAAGAGCAGGCTTCAAGCTGTGTGGGAAGTTTTACTGCGCTTGGTTTACTGCTGGTAAAATTCATAGTCTGTCAAGGTAGAAAGAACCAAACTTCTTCAAAATAAGCAAGAACAAGACAAACCAGATGTTATTAATGGAGCTTGGGAAGGATAAGTTTTGTCCACCTTGTATCCATTATAGTTGTCTTAATGTGATTTACATTGGTCAGTGGCCTTTAGTAAGAGCTGGAGTGTATTTCCTTGCCTATAGAATAGCTATGATGATGTAAAAATATGCCCATGTTTGTTTCGTGGAGATAACCAAGGCGACAAGTATTCATAAACCAAGTTTTTTTGTTGGAGTTCATCTGTAAAATGCATATTGCTGGGAAAATGCATATTTCTGTCTATGAGCAAGCTAGAAATACGTGCAGATTACTTGATTGCCTTCTGTGGGTTGCTTGCTTTTTGATCACACAGGAATTAGATGTGTTTGTATAAAAATTGATTCTTTTTTCATGATCAAAGTTGACAAGCCTTAATCTGTGTTGCAAAGAGTATGGACTAGGTAGTTAATGTGGTAGGTCTTTGTTTCTCATGTGAATACTTGAAATATTTTTGCGTTATGTAAACTGTTTCTTTTTTTTTTTTCTTGACAGTTTAGTGATTAAAATCTGATAGGTTTTAAATAGATGTAGTCATTTGAATACTGAGAACAAATTTAACCTGAAGAGAACCTTTTCAAGAAAATTGCTAGTAATAAGTGCTGCTTTGACCTCTTTTTTATAATTGCAAATGATCAGTTCTTTTTGGTAGAGAGTTTCTGTGAAACATTTCATATGTTTGTATGCGTTTTCCTTAAAAATTAGAAAATATGCTAGTTTTTACTGGCTTATATTATTGGGTCAGCAATAGTAAATGCCACTAATTTTATTAATGTTCGCACAGAATCCAGAAGTCCAGAACTGTCCTACTAAATTTGGTTAGCACAACTATCCAGTTTGGGATGCAATTCCTAACAATAGTCATGTTTGTGACTGCCTCTGATGTCTGAGTAGTTTTGGGGTGTTTGTTTGGTTTCATTTTTTTTCACAGAATTGTTAGGGTTGGAGAGACCTCTGGAGACCATCCAGTCTAACTCTCCTGCCAAGGCAGGGTCACCTGGAGCAGATGGTACAGGTATGTGTCCAGGTGGGGTTTGAATGTCTCCAGAGGGAGACTCAATGACTTCCCTGGGCAGCTTCTTTTAGGGCTCTGCCGCTCTCAGTGCAAAGAAGTACTTCCTCAGGTTGCTACCTCAATGAAACTTCCTGTGTTTTAGTTTATGGCCACATTTGGTTGGTTGTTTTTGTTTGTTTGAGGGTTTATGATGGGTTTTTGTTGTTGTTTGGCTGGGGAGGGTTGTTTGCTTTTTGATAACTGCAGATTAGACACTGAGCCATGCAACTAGTGAGAGGCAAAGCCTCACCCTCGTGTGGGCCCTGGGTTTCACAAGATGGATGGGGTCTTGTTATGCTTTTTAATATGATATTGCAATGGCATATTCTCCCTTTATATTGCAGTTTTATTAGATGTTCTAGCAGTATTTTTATCAGCTTGATACAAATTTGGATTGTAGCTGATGCATTGGATACCCTTAATATGAGCTCTCATGCTTGGTTTTAGAATGTAAATTACTTTTCTTGCTCTTTGCTGCTAGAGAAGTGTTTCTCCTGAACTGCTGTGGTAAATAATCACAGAAATTGTCAATAATATAACAGACCTTGAGTGCAAATTCCTCCCTTATCAATGTTGAACTCTGTTAAGGTCAATGATATGAGACATTCTGATAAAGCTTGTGAATAAGCTTTCCAAAAATACGTGCTGGAGTTAGACCTTCATACCAAGCCATGCAGACATCGGTTTTTGGTTTTTTTCCTCCTTATTTTTTTGTATAATTACATCACATTTTTCTGTAGGAGGAGGAAACAGGAACACGATGTAGGACAGGTGGTTGTTCTGTATTATTTGTTGTGGCCTTAATTCAGTGGTCTAAGGTAAAGACCAGAAAGAGATTTTGGTGTGTAATACCTAAGTAGGCCATCTTATCTTTGACAAGCAAAATCACTGAGTACTATTCAATTACCACTGCTGAAAGAAAAGTTGCTCCTTTGATTATGTGAACAGTGTTACAAGGAGCTGACTCCTTGGTGTATTAAAAAAAAACAAAAACATTTTTTATTATTTAAAAAATAATAAAAAGGTATATATTGATTTGTACACTGTTACATTTTCATAAAATCATAGAATGGTTTGGGTTGGAAGGGACTAAAGATCACCTAGTTCCAACTCCCCTGCCATGGACAAGGACACCTTCCACTAACTAGATCATGTTGCTCCGACTCCCATCCAACCTGGCCTTCAACAAGGGATGTTCCAGGGATGGAGCACCCACAACTTCTCTGGGCAACTTGTTCCAGTGTCTCACCACCCTTACAGTAATGAATGTCTTTCTAATATCTAATGTAAGCCTACTGTCTTTCAGTTTGGTGCCATTCCCTATTGTTCTGCCACTACATGCTCTTGTAAATATTCTTTCTCCATTTCTTTTTTTAGGCTCCTTTCAGGTACTGGGGGGCTGCAGTTAGGACACCCCAAAGCCTTCTCTTCTCCAAGCTGAAAAATTTGAGGTTTTGCCTAGACACATAGTTTTCTTTATAGAATGTGGTGCTTGTTGAAGAGTGCTTGCCTCATATGTAGATGGTGTAGAGAGTATTTTAAAACATTGTGTTTTGCATTCACTCAGATTGGTGTTTATTATAAAAATGTTTTTGTCTGTTAGTCATATTTTGGGGGTTTCTGTCAATTGCAAAAAGGCTATTACAGTTTTCTTTCAGGAGGGAAGGTATTTTAAAGATTACCAGAGCCTCAGCCCGTGGTTATTTGATGTGAAAAATATCCTCTGGTAATGATTCTGGTAGTTTTTGGCTGGACTGGCTGGGCCAGACTCCCGAGAGGAAGCTGCTTGTATTCACAGGACAAGGGCATTTACAGGATAATGGAGTGAGGCAGCAGCACCCCTGGAGGGCTTGGACCACGACTAGGCAGGAGATGGCTTTGTTAAATGGTGGTTGTACCTGGTACTCCTTACCCACCCCGAGCCCTTCACCACATGCATTGGATGCCTCCCAAAAAACAGTGACCACATTAGTCTGCTGCTTTGACTGGTTTGGAAGGGAATAGATGGCTAGATTTCCTCCAACCAGCCTGCATCTATGAGGATGATATTTCAATGGTGTTTTCTTAAAACTGTTTTGTGTCATGTTTGTGGCTCAAATATTACACGTTTCTGTAGCATTTCTGCCAAACAATCTGCCTACACTGTTGAAAAGCAGATGTAATCCTCAGATGTCCTGTGTAATACACAGTCATAAGTGTTACATCCGTTTTTGCCCTAAATAATGGAGTACAGATTGCCTTCATTATATTTAATGCAAGTAGATATTTAATTGCATGAAAGGCCAATTACATATCAGGGTTTATACGTTAACCTTCACAAGCTCTATTTTCAGACAATGCTGATGCGTTGTCATGTGCAGGGTCAATTGTACCCAGTCCTTTCTCAGCTGTCTGCTTCAGGATGACCGGGGATGTTTCATCAACATGTGGTGTTCCACAGGCTTTCATTTTGGGAGCTGTTGTCTTGTGATGGGTTTGAGTGAACTGTTGCAGATATGCTAGTTTTATGACTACCTGTATTTAGGAAGGGATGTACAGCAAAGAGGGAGCATAGTAAGCTTGAACTTCTTGTTATTGATAATAATAATTTAAAGCTAAAATGTAACAGTATTTCAGTTGTGAATATGTGGAAATTGTGTGTGCTGCTTATGTGTTTCAGAAATCCCTGTTACTTTTCTTCTTTCAATACAAGAAAACAGGCGTGTAATGCCTCATTGAAAGAAGCCTGTAGGGGTGCTTTGTGAGGGACTTAATTAAGGGCTTTGAAAGACTAAACAAAAGGAAAAAGAAAATGCTACAGGGTTATTGTTATTCCAGCCCATTGGCTCAGAGAGCTGACCATCCATTGGTGCCCTCTATCCTTTCGGGAGCTGAATGACACTTTTGTTCATGGCTAACAGAGGTGAAAGAAGCCAATTATTGGCTGTCTTTTCCACAGGGCAGCTGCAGACTGATTTCACTGCAGGCAAATACGGACTCTTCTACCACAAAGATGGTTGTGATGACAGTTATTTTTGTGTAATAGTATGAAAGAAAACAATTTTTTTTTTTGCCTTCCAGTGACTTGTGTAGATGTTTATTGAAAACTACTGTGAGTATGCTCTCAGGGAATGGAAACGTGTTATGGACTGGATTCCCCATGCTAACAGTGTACTCAGCTTTTTCTGTGAGTGTATGAATGAGTGAGGTTTTTTAATATTTATGTTTCTCCTCCTGCTTTTTTTTTTCCTTGAAATTGCATTTGATTTCAACTGTGGAGTTTTTCTAATTGGTGTGCAGTGTGCATTTAACTCTTATGGCTTGCCAGCCCAGGCTGTGCTGGCTCCTTCGTATGCAGTAATGATAGAGGGACAACCTCTGCAGGTTAGTGGGAAGCCCTACAACAGCAAAACATCAGCACTAAGGAACCCAGAAAGGATCTCTGTGCCTGAAAATTGTCACCCCTTCTCCCACATCTCTATTGCTTGGTCCAGTACATTATAAAAATCTTTTCCCCCAACTCTTTCTTTTATATTTAGAAACGTATTCTTTTCCCTGCAAATTTTCTTTGTTTCAGTAGTTGCAGTTTAACTGTGTAAAGAGACCCAGTTGACTAAGAACCAGGTTCTCTGATATTAGGATTCTAGAAAAGTCTCCAATTAGTGAAGTCTCCTCTACTGGCCAGATCGTGACCAAGGGCCAATGTCTCAGTCAGGGCTGATCCATCTTTGTTACACTGGAAGACTTCTTGTCATGATAGCTGCTCATTAGGCCTCTCAGTGCTTCAGGTGGGCTGGTTGTGGTAGCCTCTTTGCATTTAGGCATAGTTCATAATAATAATAATACTAAACAAAAGGACAAAGGTGATGTTCTTCAATTTACGTGGCTTTGTGCTGCAGGTGAGAGGAATGTCTGCCTTTTGTCCTCAGACCTTTGGAAGTGGAAATGCTGAGGACATTCCTCCTTCATCTGTTGTTGAATAAAGAGGAGTTTTTTATGCTTTCATTTGGTTTCTCTTCATCCAGACTGATTATTCTCCTTCATAGATTTGTTGTTGTTGCTGTTGAACGGCCAGATGGCTGCTCCTGCCAGATTCTACTCTATTGCTAACCCACATTGATTGAAGTTAGTTGTGCCCCCATGAGCTTAGCATAATGCAGGCAGCATTGTCTGAGGCTTTTGAATCCTTAGAGGATGTGACTTTGAGGCACTTCTCATTTGTGGGCCAGTGTCAGTTGTAGGGCTGTGCCTCTGCCAAATTCCTGAGAATGAGAGATGTGTACATGTGTGGGACTGTGCAATTGGCTGCATAATGCCAGCAACAGTTGGCAGTGATGTGGGTGACTCTCCTGGGCCTGGAGCTGGGCTCGCCTCTCAAAGGGAATGGGCAAGCAGCCTGGGTCTCAGGGAAGTTACCAAGAAGAGTTGTGTGTATTTTCACAAGGCAAAAAGCATACATGAATTTGGCTTCCTGAAATGAAATAATTAGCTGTGTGCTAAGTCAGATAATTAACAAGATAATTCCTGCCATTCTGTATGAGAAGAAATAAAGTTGGGTTTCAATACTCCCTTGATGTCCCTTGTTCAGTCCTGTACTATTGAAATAGAAGCTGAACCTGTAGCTCTTCTCTGAGTGTCCTGGCAGATGATTCGGGCAGCTTTCATTTTAATTCATGTCCAAGGTTCACTGGAAACTAAGATGGATGCTTAACCCATGTCTTCCTATGTATCCATAAGGAACTTGGACATCGATCTCAAATCAAAAAAAGAAATGTAGCTGAAACGTACCATAATTCTACACATGAGGAAAGCTGATGAAGCTGTTTAGATTCTTGTGTTGAGCTACACTCCTTGTCAGTAAGCAGCAACTGGGAGAAACACAAGGGTTGTGTGTTAGCACACATGAACTCTGCCACATGGGAAGCTTTAGGCAGACTTTAATCCTTTAGATGTCAATAAAGTAGAAATTACTCTTATATTAAAATGCTATGGCAATAATTGATGACCAAAATTTTCAAAACTTAAATTTTATTTCATACCTAAATTGGTTGTTCTTTGTCAGCTTATTTAAGATATCTTGAAAATTGCTACATAAAAGCATGTTTGGTTCTAAAAAGATGCTTCCAGGTGCTGCCATGAAGTCTTTTGGCACTAGGATGTTGTACCATGTGCTTTTAGTTTTCCTGCAGTATAGATGTTTTGACGGCTTTTTACTAGAAGTAATTTTTAGTTACATCCAAGTTACATATTATATGTGATTGAAAAAAATTCCTAAATGCTAAAGCCGTTTTATATAGGTTTGAACTAAGCACAAAATTTAGATTTTGTCATCTGGCTTAATTGTGTCAGTGACTGTGTTCACACACCCAATTTTGGTTTGCTTTTTTTTGTTGTTGTTTTTAGCCTTCTAAAAATGTAGGTCTTGCCCAGACTTTTGAGGCTCTGGTTGCTTTCTAAACATTGGGTGGGACAGACTTAGAAGACCAAAATAAACCAGAAGAAAATGAATAAAATTCAAAGTACTTAGGGTTACTAAAATTGGCATTTTTATGAATTGGATTTGTAGCTGTTTATGGAGAGAACTTTTCATAGCAGAGCAAAAACACACCGTGAAACTGCAACAGAAGATTTTTATATTAATATATGTGTGAATTGATATCACTGGTTTTTTATCAGTAAACAGATTTTAGACTCTGGACAGCTCAGAAACATGGGTAGCGTTAGCCTCCTCCTACCTCACAGAGATGCAGAAATATTCTCCTCTGAACTCAAGACTTGGTAAGGAAAGCAACCTGTCTAAACCCATGGCATGTATCTGTGCTGGAGCAAGGCAAGGCGCTGAACTTCACTGGGTCTCTGTCTGGGGTTGTAACTCGGAGTTTATGGTGTGAAACATTTGATGTTTTAAATACAGTGTTCCTAGGTGGAGAGGGATGTAATGTCCTTGGAGTCCAAAGGGTGAGTGTGACTCCCGAGGCTCCTGTTAAGGCGGTTTAAGCTTTATGGAATTGCCCTTGAAGCTGTTAAATGGAATGAAACGTGCCTTGTAGGTATTGGTGGTTTTGCAGCAGAAACCTGAGACTGGAGCAGCGGCGGGGGCGGGGTGGGACGAGGATTGGACCCAGATCTCATTAAACTGGTTAGATTACATACTTCGGTGATGTTCCTGGTGTTTCAGCAGGAGTTATTCATGAAGGTTTTTGATAAGGTAAAAGTGCTTGAGAACTTCCTCAGTAGTAAGGAACAAAACTGTGGCTTGGTCGTGTGTGAAGTGTTGGTGTCGAGTTTTGCAATATGTTTTAACTTAAAACACAGATATGTTATGAACCTGGAACTGACAACTCAATAAAGAAAAATCAGAGTTGTTTAAAAATGACATAGTTAACCTCAGTGACTGCTGATTCCATTATGTTAAGGACAATTGATGCAACTGGCAATGCTACCCTATTTTAACTTAGTTGCAGGTATGGTGTTAAACATTATTTACTTAAAACGTAACAAATACTCTTCCATAAAATTCCTTTTTCTGACGTTGATTTTATTACAGGCATGAGCTACATGTGACATTTTTTCGTAGTGTGAAGTGCCCACTTCCTTCTTCAGTACTTTTCTCTCCTACCATAGGAGTCTGCTGCTCCATAAAAGACAGCTAACGCCATCTGATTTAAAAAAAAAAAAAAGGGCACAGAAATATACTGCTAGGGTATAGTTGGTTGAACTCTTACGTGTGTAACCTCTTGCCGCATTCCCTTTTTCCCTATGTGTGGAGACTTAAGGCTTCAAAGCAGTAGAAATATTTCTGCTTTCCTTTACTGGCTTTTACAAATAATCTCAACTCTTCCCAGAAATGATGGTTATAATGCATGGTTTTAGTTGCATATGTTTTGAGCTAAGATGATCTTACTTTGTATGAATGATTTTAAAAATGTCTCAAGTCACAGGGTAGCTGTGATGTAACCCTGCTGAAAGCTTTCCTATCAGGAGTTTGGTTGATAGCAGGATATGCAAATTGGTTACAGATCAGGGATGCAGATGATCTGAGTTCCCACTTGGTTTTGTCCGTGGACCTTTTTTGTGGTCTTACTGGTTATTCACATTTTTTGATGACTACTCGTAGGTACGGAAGGAGTATCTTGGTACTGACCTGCCCTCAGATTGCTTGACTTGTGCCTGTCACATGGTTTGATTTTTTTGTTCTCAATTCCCTAGCATTACTGTATTCCACAGGGTAAATAATTATGAAACTGAATAATACATAATTTTACTCTCTACTATAAATAATCTCTGTGTAAAAGAAATACTCCTGCACTGAAAGACATTGTTTCCTCCTCCAGTTTACAATAAGGCTTTCCTTTAGGCTGTAATCTGCACCCAAAGTATGGCTCTTAAAAATTAACTGATGAGCATGTTAATTTGCACTATATTCCTATTTTGGGATGGGATCACTTTCATAATAATGCAGTGGAATTCTTTTCTGGGTTAATTCCCTACCATGTGTCAACATAAGCCATTAACTGTATGTGTGATTGCTTAATGACTGGCCTGCAGTGACTCAAATACCAGTTCAAAATAGGGCTTTGCATACAGGTATTGTTCTCTCTAAGATCTTGATGATGGCTTGATTGGCACATGAATAGGGTACATTAGAGCTAGTTACTGTGTCTGAAAGAAAGCTAAAACACCATGTTGGAAGGGAAAAACCCAACAACAGGTTGATGTGACACGGGAAGGAGGAGGCCGGAGAAATAACTTGGAGATACTGTGGGAGAAAGAGAGAGATGCCCATTCTCGTGCAGGAATGGGCTTGCCTGAAGTTTTGCAGGTTTTTTGTTGCTGCCAATGAAAATGTTGTAGGTCCTGCTTCAGCAAAATGCGAAAAGCTTACTGAAATCTACAGGATTTATATGCTGCTTTAAAAAATATTTAAAAAGGGCTCTTTGTGCTGCTGTTCACTAAATTTTCAGATAATCAGAATCCTCTTTAATAGCCAGGGTCAGTGGGTGATTTGAAGTTTGATTATTTCCATGAAAAATCAGGTCAAGTATTTTATCCCCAAATAGTTTCCAGTTAGAGCCACAGAAAACTGAATGGAAATCTTGTATATAAGTTATGCATAGAGCATTTCCCTCTCTCTCTTTCCCTCTCTTTCTACCTGCATATCTAGCAAACAAGACGTTGGCAGAGGAATCTCCTATCCTGTTTTTCTGCTAAACAAACAAAAGGGGCAGAGGAAGAAAGGGAATTAATTGGTTTTGGAAAGGACATGGTAGGTAGTAGCTGGGCATAGAACATGGGAGCAGCCTTGGTCAACTGGAGGGGGTTCAGGCTCTGTTGGTGATTTTGGACAGCTTCACCTACCTCTGCATACATGTTTTCCTTGCCATGCTGTTTGTTTAGTGCATTTAGGCAGCAAACTCCTCGTGGTGAGGAGTGTCTCCAGCTGTGTATTTGTACAGCGCCAATCCACTGATGTGTGGAACTGGGCCCTTAGCTTCTCGTTGCAATACAAACAAGAGATAAGACCTTGTGCTCATTAGTGAGATAGCATGGGTACTTAGGAAATGGCAAGTGTATTTGCTGGGTGGGAATGCAACCTGTGTCATACTTAGCCAGTCACAGCAGATACAGACTAATTCTTTAAGTATTTGGATATTTCCTTTCTTGTAAGAGTGTTTTCCTGGAAGAGTTGGAAAATGAAGCATGCTTGTAAATGAAAAAATGTCATATCTCATAGACTTTCTGTTACTCCAGAATGGCCTGTGAGTACAGAACAGGTTTCTGCATTTTTAAGTTTTGGAGGTCTCTCCAGTCATGTCAGAGACAATAGAAGCATGCTTATGATTGCTGGGGAGAGATGGAATAACAAGAAGAAAAATCTATATTAATGCAAAGGCTGGTTTAAAATTCTTCCCTTTTGTCATTACCGGCTTTGTCCATGTTAAAAGGAACAGTAGATAAGTATCAGGCGGAAAAAGTGTTGAGAGTGGCAGTAAGGATTGGAGATGAGGGATGGTTAACACTGCAGAGTTCTGGCGGTTGGAATACCCAGTGGACCTTTCCCATTGGAAGATGGGCACTCGTAGTTGTGACTGTCAGAAATGGAGAGAATGCAAACTTTAAAAATGGAATGCCAGTCTGATACTGGGGTCCTATCGCCGTAGAAATGTTAGCTAATAATATAGATATTATACTATTATACTGCTACATTGCACTAATAGATGCAGGTAATACATAAAAGGTAAGAAATTAATTTCTCAGCATGTTATTTAAACTTTATTTATATAAACTTAAATGTCATTGCAAACTCAAAGACTTTCCAGGTGTAGATTCCTCTGTAAACATCATCTTTGCCTGGTATTTCTTTTCTTCTTATTCATGATTTCTCACTTTTGGGAAATGTATTCTCAATGTTGGGAAACATGCACTGTTGCATGTAAGGTATATCCTTGGATTTTAGCTGCACTCTTTGAATTCATAGTGCAGAGAGTTGCCATTCCAAACAGTAGTTGTGATGTAGTGCCTCTAGAAGAGAAGTGCTTGCTTCTTGTCATCAGGAAGATACAATAAACCAAAACTCTACTACCAAATTTGTTTCCTTTTAATTGAATTAAAATTTTCTTGCCGATCATCTAGGCTTTCCGTGCTTTCATTACATACTGAATACAATTAAGATATGGGACAATATTAATGCAAATTCATGTATTCTGTCCGTTCAGTGGTTTTATCACCATCCTGAAGGAACTGGCTAAATGGGAAAGAAGATTTAAACCAGGGATATAATTCAGTTCTTTCTGTCCCATGAGACTGCCTGCTGATGGTTGTGATTTGGATAAAAATCACGTCGGTTTTCATCATGTTCCTGCAAGGAGTTGGGCATGGAATGTATTTCTTCAAGACTGTAGCATTGCAGTGCAACTTAATATTAGTCTAACCTTGAGTTTCTCTAATTTCTTGTCTCCCCCTGTGCACTTGTCTTGGCCAGTGTCTCTGCTTTGTCTTTATCCTCACCAGTGTTAATGTAATCAGGTCATTATCCATGTTATCAATGGTCCAAATGTTAATGAGCGGCTGATTGTTGCTGGGTACTTTCCAGCATCATGTTGAGGTGCATTTGCAATATCCTGGCTTATTTAATGTAGTTTCTAAAAATACTAACAGTCTCAGCTTTTCTTAGTATTGCTGAAACTGGATCATGATTACTACCTGGGGAATTTTATATAAGATCAGGACCTATTACCTAATGGTTTTGTACAAGTAGGTAGGAGGGCTTTATTCAAATATAGATAGCTCTGCCTGAGTAATTTTCTACGTGTTATAATTAAATAACTCAGTGGCAGACAGCCCAGACGTTGGAAAAGACTGAATGGAGCCTACAGTATTACATGCTATTATCTATCAACAAACAGGTTAAGCTTGCTCAAAGGCACTATTTTATAGGAATTTAAAGGTGCCTTGTTGAAACATGATCATCTTTCCTTCAACCAAAGCTCCCCGCCCTTTTTCTGTCTCACTCCTTGCCTTTCTCTCTTCTTTTCTAAACTTGACAGTCAAAAAGCCAAAAAGTAGATAGCTATTAATAAAGGACTGGGAAGCACAGGGGTGTATTTTGATCTTATTTGTTTTAAACAGCCAATCTCAATTGGGTTTTGTTGAGATTTAATTTTCTTTTCTGTAGCTAGGTATTTTATGGTTTATTTGTCGTAAGACCTTTTTTACAAAGTGATGTGTTTTAGGGTCATTAACATGTATTTGGATGCAGTGCATGAATGTGCTGGGAAGGTGTGTGTGCCCCCAGTTCAGTGCAGGTCCAAGAGTTAAGAGAGGAGACTGTGAGCTAGGACAGAAAGTGTAACACTGGCATCTGCTGTGGGTTTTAGGAGACATGCCAGCACACCAGAGCTGTGAGGAAAGTTTCTTTGCCCAAAATGTGCACACATTTGAGGGAGATGCAGTTAGGAATGGTAGGTAATGTCATTAAAAAAAAAAAAAAAAGACTGTTGCAGCTGAATGTTTCCCAGTTTGCAGAGACTGGCATTGTTTTCCTTTTCAATACCCATCAGTTATTTTGGGTCCCTGGCTTTTATTCTGTGCTTGTATCTTGGGCTAATTTATCTATCATTTTGTTGTCCTTTCTGTCCTACGGGAAGTCTGTACTTCCCATTTTATGGTCTTTTTGTTATTGCAGCTTTTCTTCTCATGCAAGAATTCTCGTCCCACTCCTCCCTTTCCATCATCTCTAGTCATCCGTCCTTTCTAGCCAGAATCGTGCTCTGGCAATTGGTAAGAGAAAAAACTAGCAAGGGTCAGGCTCCTTTATGGTAGAGGCAGTACTTTAAAATGGTAGAGAAGGCTACCTGTGCCTGCAGGAGGCACTGTGATATGTTGTGCCTTGCATCTAATTCTCATTTTTGTGATGCCACTTATAAAAGCTGTGATTGAAGCCAAGATGAGATTTCAAGATGAGAGTTTCTATTTTTAAAATATGAGAGAATTAGTAAGTTGCCTTCCAAGACACAAAGTATTTCTTCTCATCCTGAAGTCTGGGGATGTTTGACTTAGGTTAGTGGTAAAATCAACAATCCTTGAAAAAAAATTGAATCCAAATAACTAAAACCTTACATCAAGAACTGGAATTCTTGCAGAAGGAGTACAATAGAAAGTTTAAATGCATTATGTTTTCTAGTTCAGTTTTCTGAAGTCTCCACTGCTGGTTGATTGAAAAGTGATTAAATACCTATCCGTTACTATGCAAGATATGTGGTGCTGTGTGTTTTTTACTGTGTCTAACAAAATTGCTTTTTTCTTCCAAGGAAAATGGACACAACAGCTTTAAATGGGGAAAACGCAACTGTTTCATATTCACAAGAACACAGAAATCTCATTTGATGGCTATTTTCAACAGAGGAGAGTTTTCAGTGCCTTTACTATCATTGCCAGTTAGTATAAGTATTTTTAATGACTCTAAAGTATTTCTGTGGTAGGTGGCAGCAGGAAACTTAGCTAAACTCAGCTGGAAATGAATATTCAAGTAGTTGTCAGAATAAGCTGAAAGGATCTGCTTGAGCAGGCTGGAGACAGCAAATGAGTTTTGGAGTACCTTGGCTTGACACTTACCTTTTGCCTGAAAAAATTAACCTCTGCATTACCTGAGATGGTGAAATAACATTTACAATTACAAGCTACTAATTTTAGTTAGTTTTATTCTTTCCTGTAGCACCTTCTTTGAAGAAGGACAAAGCTTCTGGCAGAGTGTAAGAAGCATTATTTATCATTCGAAACTGCAGCCATGGCACTGTAGGAAGGAGTGCAGTTGTATGTATTTTTTGTGTTAGATCTCTCCTACCTGAAATGGTGAAACTAATTGCAATTATAAGGCTGTGATTCATGTTATCCCCTGAGATGCAGCCTCTTGCTAAAGAGGTTATCACCTTTGGCAGCTCATATTTTAGTTTCAATGTCAGCTTCTTGCCCATCATGCCCTTCAGTGTTTCCAGGAATAGGGCATCTGCCACCTCTGCCTTGGTTAATGTTGGTCAGTGAGCCAAGAGTTAGCCTGGTTGTTTAGTACAGATAAACCTGATTAATGGCTGCCTGCTGAAGGGTGCAGGTCTACCCTGGTTTCTCCTTTTTCCTGATGAATCTGCAGTGTAAACCCATGGCATTACCATAATCTTATATCGCATAGAGCTGTTGTGTCTGTTTTGCGCTTCCTGGGGAAAATCTCCCAAATATAAATGCGGATCTGAACTTAAAATTAAGTCAGAGGTGTAGTTTGCTGGGCTGCTAGACCATACTGGGGACTTGTTGGAAGAATAAGAAATTTATTATACGCCTTTTAGATACTGAGTCTGAACTTCAGTTTAGCAATAAAATTTAGGGCAAACGTATGGAGGTTTTGGTGTCTTGTTTGTTGGGAGTTCTGTGTGCACATGTGTTTGGTAGCAATTGAAAGGTTTGCAGGTGTTGTCCTGTTTTTAGGGGACTTATATCTGGATGTAGTGACCCAATCCATAGTAGGTCTTCTTGCTTAGTCCTGCAGAAAAGGGGCTTTAGGCAACTGCTGACATGATCCTTCTGTTGCATGATAGCATCATTCCCATGAACACTACTAGAGGTTGAGACAGTACTATTAATATTCTTCTATTCATTCTTAAGAACTTTTATATGTATATTAGCATCCTAAATGATTTCTGGGCTTATAGACCTGAGGGCTTTTTAGTAAAGAAACAGGTGGTAGGCATGCCTGTATGACAGCTTCTCAGTGGAGATTTCTTTGACATGTCAAGGGGCATACTAATATTTATCTTTATTAAATAGACAGTCTTCTTGATACTGCATAGACTGTATCTTTTTTTCCAAAGTTTAGGAGTAGTAAAATGACTGTTTCTAAAATACAAACAGTAGAAACTTAGCAAGGGCTGTTTTTGTTTTGGACTGTGGTTTTGGGGATTATTTGGCATTATTTTGTCATAGTATATTGCGCTCCACCATTTTTGTTGCAATTCTTCTATTAAGTGTTTTAAGAGTATCTTCCCAAATTTACTAAGCAAACTTTATATAGACTAGTTATTAAGTTATCTAATTTTAGTGTCATGAGTGTTCCTAATATTGTTTGTAAATTCTTGCTCATTAACTATTTAATGTTTTATTACCAGTGTATAGTGCCTGTGAACTCATTATTTGAGGAGATTCTGTAGAGTGAAATGAAAAGAAGAAAAAAATTTTTTATATATGTATGTGTGTATTATATATATGTATCAGCAAAGCTTCTTTTACATAATGTTCCTAATTAAACAAGTGTTTTAAGACATATATGATGATCATTAGGAAACTTTCAGAGTTGGTGCTTTGATATTCCCTAAAGTTTGCAAATCATTGCTATAAAGATTGACTTATTTATTTAGTAAGAGTTACTATCACATGTAGTGAAGGCAAATGCAGGAACTTCATAAAAATTTATCTTTCTAGCAAGACATCATGATAATCAGTCCCTGAAGATTCACGTGATAAAGACAATCGCAGTTTGTATTTCTATCTGTTTTATTACAAATTCAGCTTCAGTGAAAATAAATTTCAGTAGAATTTGAGAATATAGATGGTGGTTCCCAAGTCCTCATTATTTCGGTGTTCTGTTTCGTGCTTACATCCAAAGAATCTATTTCCCAAGTTAAAAATTGTAGAGCCTAACACTTCAAGCTACAGGGAAAAAACATTTTTAGTTAATTTCAGATACAAAAGCCAAAATTGCTTTGAATTTGTATCTCAGCCATTCTGTGTGTCTGCACGGTTTCCATTGACTTTGTTTAGGATTGCATAGGGCAATTCTGAAATTGGGCATTTATAGCTGTGGAAATTTCAAGACTATTGCTTTCAGATGGATGTGATTTCCTTACCTCAGCTGTCAAAAAAAGCTGCCATGTAGTGCAACAAATGTGAGTGCAGCCAAAATCTTTGCCAAAGTGATGCATAAGTATTCATACAGTGCTTTCTGATGCTATGTGCTGTTGACTTATTTTTACTACCACTATTTATTATGGTGCATATGACAGTAAGGTTTTATATGACCTGGACAGTTCTTTGAGAGTTGTGATTTTCTTGCACAGGTTACTTTTTTTAAGATCAGGGTCTCCACTCCCTTATTACTCTTCTGCCTATTCATAAATGGTGATAATAAAAGTGGATTTGCAGTCCTCTAGAAAGGAGAGGACAAGCCTGGATGTATGAAATGTATATATTTATGGCAATTTGAAAAATGTGTGAGAACAGAAGTTAGTCTCCCATGGAGCAGACAGATGACAGCTCATGTTCCTGATACATTTATTTATTTTCTTGCACAAGAAGAAAAATGTCCTCAGCAGCAACGCTGTACTGCGACCAGGCTGCTGCCAAGGCACAAAACACTGCTTAAAGCATACAGGCTGTAGAGTTTGGGGATAAAGCATCTTGAGTTCAGCTCCTTCTGAAGGCTAGTGAAGGAGTCTTTTGTAGATTTTTTTTTGGCTCTTACCACAGTTGGATTTGTTTTGTCTATAGTGAATCTTCTGTTGATGTCACTGCTCTTGAGTTAGGTTAGTATAACTATTAGCAGCTGCTGAGGAGTAACTTTTTTAGTTTACCCTGGGAAATGAGAAATGAAGTTTTTGGGCTACTATTTAATATTTATTTTAGAGAAACAGTTGTGTCTAGAATTAGTGCAAGAATGCAGTTTTAGAGAAATGGTTGCCTCTAGATTTAGTGTAAGAGTGCAGTTTTCACACTGGCAGCGCCTGAGGGTCTCTGTTGCACAGGTGGTGCAGTAGGTCAGTTGCCAGTTACTTGTTAATGTCAGTGGAAGATTTCAGTGGTACTTGTTGGCCATCAGTGGGATAGAAGGAGAGTTGGGCTTTGTTTATTTCTTTTTTATCTGAATTATGTGGGGAGGTGACATATAAATACTAGAGAACAAATGTGGAAGACAGCAAGCAGGGGAGGCTCTACTTAGAAGTGTTACTGAATTGCTTATTAACTACATACTAAAAAACCCAAACCAGTAACCAAGTGGAAAGTAAGAACTTGGATTATGTCATGAATTGTTACGCAGTTAGTTTAATTATCAAACCAAATTGTTTTCATGCTGCTTTTATTCGCATTGGGTAATAACTTGCTTTAGGACTGGATTATCTGTGATCTTTGTGTCAGTGTGAACTGAGGTGATGGCACCAAGTGTGCCGCTTACTACTGCTTTGTAAAGAAAAAAGATGAGCAGGTCCGCATACCTATCATGTAAGCACTTGCTGCCAGCTTCCCTCTGCTCGTGGACTGAAAATGAAATCTACTTAAAACTATTACCTCGAGGACTTTATAGGTTTTGTAGAAGGAAAACAAAACAAAAAACCAAAAAAAGACTGTGGTAGAGCTAAGACATGTTTCTGCTATTCTTGCCAGTTGTTCCAGAAACCTTGTTTGCCAGAAGCTATTTATTAAGTCCTAATGCATTTTTTTTTTTGGTTTTTTTTTTTTTTTTGAAGACACTGTGGGATGAAAATTTGCGTGGTGGGTGGTCACGATATTTTTTTTTAATATTTTTGTGGTTTTACAGTATCTTAATCATCCGGGTTAAAACTGTATGTGAGTGTAAGTTGGTAAAAATGAGTACTGGGGATAACAATATTGTAGAACCTCTTCCATGCATGCCTTCGTTGTAGTTTCACAGTAATTATTTTTGTTTAGAGGTGTTGGAAAACTTTTTTGTCAACTTCCCATTTTATAAGTCTTTGCTGCAACCCGATTCTCAAATTACAGTGACTCGAAAGTTTAGCATGCAAATTTCTAGAAAGAGCTATTACTGTGTGATACTAGAACAGGTTTTTTTTTCTGTTACCATACTGTCTGATGATGCTTTCTTTTTCTTATCCTTTTCATAGAGTGTAAAAATCCTTTCTTGGTTATTGATAAATCTGTATTTGTTCTTTCCCAGAGATATCAGCATGAATAACATCACGAGACTACCAGAAGATGCCTTCAAGAATTTTCCCTACTTGGAAGAGCTGTAAGTATTTTGCACATGTTAAAGTATTGCTACAGCATCATATGCCTGTATAAAGTAGAAGGTGGGTGGAGAAACACTGTTGAGTCGCGAACAGAAAAAGCAATTATACTTTAAAAATATAATCTTGTACATGCTTGGAAACCAGGACAGTAAATGCTACTTACAAGGGACTTTTTATAGTAATTATTTTAATCATGGCTAGAGTGATGACACATACTAATTACAGTGTTATCCAAAGATAACACAAGAGTTGTGTAATTACCATTGTTTTTGAAGGAGCTACAGTATAGCTGTTGCATAAGTTCTATAAAATAGATGTTGCTTCATTTACTGAGCAGCTGGGATCCATTGTCCTTACAGGCTGCAGATGCAATACTCACAAGCCCATCCTGACCTATATCTGAAATTCTGTGGCACAGGGCTTCTTTTTAGTAATTTCTCTGGCAGATTTTTTTCCCCCACTTCCCGCCTCCCTTTTGTCGTACTCTCATTTTAGCTTTCTTTTTTTATATACTTGGATTTCTGAATCCCAATCTCATGTGCTCAGTATTTTGCTGAAGTCCTAACTAAGATGTCTTTGCAAAGCTGAAGTATGCTTTCAACAGCATAGTCCTTAATTAGGTTGTGTTTCAGAGTCAGTAAATAGGGAGGCAGATTTGACATTCACTTACTACTTTAAGTACTGTTACATGACAAGTGCTTTTTGTATGCCTTACAGTTCCCTTATCTGAGAAGAAAGGGTACGGGTAATGGTTCAATCTTTGCAAGAGAGCTTTGAGAACTTCCAGTACTAAACAATAGATACGACAAAACCCCTGCAATTTGCTTTGGCTCTTATATTTTCAGTGACAAAGTAGGATTTCTTATATTAAGAACATATAAAGTACAAATTAAAGCTGTCTCCGTTTGTGACTTTGGCAAGGCTAGAACTATAAGTGCTGCATTGAGAGGTTTTTCAGTAAAACATCTTAGGGAAAGAACAGCTCGTTTCCCCAAAGAGACCACCTTTATGAAGTAGGGAAGTGTTCTTCTGACTTTACCAATGAGGAAACAAGCAAAGAATGAAAAACATTTGTGGAGGGGAAAAAGGATAGATTAACTCCGTAGCAAAACTGCAGATAAAGCACAGAACTCTTTGACTCTGGTTATAAACAGTACAACCACGGCACCTCACTGAAACAAAGATACTGGGAAATTGATAATGGATGGATTGCTTGCTTTTGAAGAAGGACTTGGGTTCCTGAAAGCTGCTTCTTTGCACCTCAGCCTCACTGATTGCTCTAATAAAGTGTTCCACCTCTCCTTAGAATTTTGATCTCTCTTATATCCTGATAACATAGCAGTTACCATTACTGATGCACTTAAATAACTCTGTTTTACCTGGTTGTTAAATAGTTTTGACTCAGGTCAGTACAACTATGGAGTGCAGTTGAGTTGATTTATGTCAGATAAATTTTGTGTGTTATCTTATTTCATGTTTAACAGGTTCTGGTTTATTCCTTCGGATTTTAGATATTGCTTAAATCTGTGATATAGTCAAGAATGCTTTACGAAGAAAAGTAGGTTTTCAGATTGTGCATTTGTGTAATTGACAGAATTCAAGAAAGGCTCTATGTCATGAGTAGTCAATTGGGAAAAAAAAAAAAGTGGAAAAAAACACCTGAAGACTAGGAAGGCTTGGTTGGCTTCAGAATATATACTAGCTAACAGTCCATATGTGCTTTATAATATGTGCTTCTGTATGCTTTGTTCGACTAGAGTCATAACTTCCTTTTTTAATTTCAATTCTTCATAGGCATATTTCACACCAGAAGTCGAAAAACCCGAACAATTCTGTTTTTCCAACTTAGATGACTGTGGGAGACTTCATTTTTTCCCCCATAAGTAATTAAGCAATAAAATCTAATGGGTGTGTGTACATATTGTGTAACTTCATAAACCTTGGGGTGTCAGGAAATAAAGAGGAAAGGCAGAGCCTTCAGCCATCTATCTGTTGTACTTATTATCTAAGAGCCATTTACTACATGTACCTCATTGTCCCCCTAAATTCCAGGTCTTCAGTTTGAAAAAAAAGTAGGCTAGCATTAAGCTCAGAATTATGTGTGAACACTAAGAAGCTTTAAATCATTCTTAGCATGCTTGATGTGTTAAAGCAACTTCTTGGAAAAAACAAACCCAAAACAAAAGCACAAGTCAACTCCAGATTCTCTTGTTTCAGTTCAAATTATTCTTAAATGGGAATATAATAACATAGATTCAAACAAAAGCAGCTTTCCTCCTTAATAGAAATGACCAGCACCAGATATGACATGTTTCTGCTTTGTTCTCCCTGTTCCTTTTTCTCTATGGGACAGGGTACAAAAATATTTCATTCTTTTTTTTTGCTGATTATGAACAGAAACAACTGAACTCTCATACTTCCTGCTGTAGAACCATAATTTTTCCTTTCTATGATTGTCAAAATTTCTGCCTTGCTTATATTTATAGTTGAACAGATCCAAATTCTAACTGCCAGGCCCTAGCAAATTTGCTGTTTCAGCACACAAATCTGGGAGTTAGTATCCGTGCCAAAGAAAAGTAATTTAAAGAAAATACTGTAAGTGGCGTTGGAATCTGTGCTAGAAGAGACTTTTTCATTGAGAAGTTCTCCCAAGAATTATGCTAAAGAAAATGGAAATCCCTCAAACTAATGGGAATGCAGTAAGTACCCACTCAGGCATGAAGTCTAGTGGGTCTCTGTCAAGGAGACAGCCCCAGACACCTTTATCTTCATACCATGCCATAGCTCTGCCATGGTCAAATGCTGTGTTCGATTAGCCCCTGGCAGAGTTTGCTAATTAATGTTCCAAAATACTATCATAGAATTTAATTGAATGGAATTGGGCAGCAATTAGAATGTATTATTGAAGCAACTGAGTTGCACGTAAGGAGAAGCTGAATTTAAAAAGTGCAATGGGAGCCATTTGAATTGGGTGTTGTCATTTCTTCAGTGAAATCAATTATTTAATAGTCTGCAGAGACTTCAGAGGATCATTTTCCGAATCCTAAAACTAACACTAGTGGAAGAAGCAGAGTACCAGGCTTGGAAAAGCTGGCTGCTGCTCTATTCTTAAGTGCCTTCTGCGTCACCAAAGAGGAAGCAACTCAGGTGCTTCAATTATGCATCCCAGGCTGGTTTTAGATATTCTGGATTATCCAAGATACCTGCACCAGTCTGACAGGTCTGACACGGATGGGAAACCAGTGGATGCTGTGAATGGCAGTTTTGGGGCCAAATGGAAGAGGACATCTGAAATGGCACTAGATGGCTATGTTTACCCTACTGACTCCCCAGCAAAGAATCAAATTTGTAGGAATAATCTGTGATTTTGTAACTTTGAGATAATGTCCTATTGCAGTATTACTCACAGGTACAAGCAAAGGGATTTTGACTTGTCTACGGGCAGAATCTGCTCATTGGGGTGAGTGCTCTGTGTACCCTCATTCACAGCCTCGTCATGCATGTCACTACATAGCACACTTACCATATGTCAGCAGGATTCTAGCACTATTTATAAATGTTATAAAAATTCTCCACGTCTCTGTAACTGATACCCATCTGGAAGTAATTTGCAAACTGTTGAAATGGCAATGGTGAGAGTCAGGGAGAGGCAGACCACCAACGGTTTTGCCTTAGCAGTTAATGATGTGTATTCTTCAGAAAATGCTAATGTAAATATGCTGCAGCCTTAAACATGATATAGAAACTAAAAATTCTTGAAGAACTTGGCCATGGTTTTCTAACCACACCTAAAGTATTTATAGGAAGATAGAGGAGGAAAATATAACTAGATAATGCAGTGTTTTTAGAAAGTAGAAACCATTTTCCATTGTGAATTTTTAACTAGAATATCCAGGTTGTGTTATGTTTTGATGGCCTTTTTTAAAGCTGGCAGTCCCTTCCAATATGTAAAATTATCTAAAGTAGTTTGAAGGATTTTACACTCTATTTATGAATGATCTGCTAGATTAATTAATTAAAAAGGCAGTCTCTTATTCAGGAAGGCAAAATCAAAGTTACTTTTATTCTTGGCCAGTTTTCCAGTCTGTCTTCAGAAACTTGAACCACTCAAATAAAGCAGAAGTATCTTTGACTTAATGACCTTTTAAGCTTGTTTTGATTTCCACTCTTCACCCTTTAGAATGTTGTCATCTTATTTGCCCTGCAGTCATGGGCAAAATTCAGGTGATAAGCTTTTAGCAGTCTGGCTGCTGGTCCATGTGAGAAGCAGAGGACTGCAATCTGTTCCATGTCTAGCTGTAGGTTAGTTGTGACAGACGGATATGATTGTTCGAAGGGGAGCACAAGTAATTTCCCGACCAGTCAGCCTTGGGGCAGAGCCCTGACCTTCTTCAGCAAGGGTTAGGGAGGGTACCCTCCACTCTTTGACTGTTGGGTATAAGAGCCATATCACACCCAGTAATACTATAAGGAAAAGAATCCTTCTGAAAGCACCAGCAGACATGATTAACTTTGCTTGCTTAACTTTGAGATGTGTACTGATACCAAGACCTGTTGTTGTGTTTTTGTTTTTTGCTCATACATGATACGAAATACTCTCTCTCCTGTGACACTGCCTTCAGGTACTGTTCATTTTATCAGGAAAGGGCAAAGCTTTCTTATTTAATGGTTAGTTGAAAATGATTGGGGAAATAAAGTAAAAAAAGGAAGCATTAGATCAATAGAAGTTCTCTCTTTTCTGAAACACGATGCTAATCTGCTTTTTGAGAGATGAATAAACAGTGAACAAGAGACCACACATGTGCAACTAATTTTTGCAAGAAAATAAATAGTGTGACTGAGTATTCGCTTGACTATTTAATTATATCCATGTTGATTACAAGTCTTAAGAGGTCTTGCTTAATCACCTCTCCTGCCTGGCCAGAGTCTCTGGCCACGGCTTTTAATTGACCAAGTATTTTTCAGGAACGTAAGGAATAATTAAGATGTATACTAGCAGTGAAAATGAGGTGGGTTTTTGCCATAAGGTTGTAATTAGGAAGTATCTGCAAGAGAGATGTCTAGAGTTGTCTTCCCTCTTGACTGCAGCTGACCACCTAGCTGAAATGCCACAGCTGCTTGTTTTTGTAGTATCTGTTTCAGTTTGTAATTTGGATGGTAACTTTCCTCCTAATTTCTTAATCAGTATCAAGTGTATTATCCTTGGGCAGGGAGGGGGAATATCGTATCTTTTTTATTACCTGAATTTTATGAATAAGACACGTCTTGGAATTATGCCAAGGCTGGGCTGTTAGTTTAGGATGCTGTGTCTTTCCTCACTTGGCTGTGGAACACTTGATGGAAAGACTTGTCTTGTTCTTCAGTTCTAGGTCTTTTAAGAGCAGTATTTTCAAGGCAGTGTGCTGTGGGTTATGCCCACACCTCTGAGGTCCCAGCCTGGCAGAGACATGGCTAAAATCAATTAGCGAGACGGCATGAATGAGTGCGTCTTGAAAAATCAAAAAGGTTTTGATAAAGAAGGAAAATAATACAAAAAGGCAAAGCTGAGCACAGTATAGAGACAAGTCTCGTACTTGCTACAACACCTCGGAAAGCCTGGAGTTTCTTTGTTCTCTTTCTTTAGTACTTAAACAGTTTAGGTGGGCTTTTTGGCCCTTGGCCCAATGAGATGAACAACAGACTTCGAGCTACGTTCCCTGAGTGCGATCAACGCGTCTGTGCTGGCTCTGAGCCAATTACAATGAGAAAAACACAGAACTTTATAGTTAAACTTCTTAAAATGTCTAAAGATAAACTGAAACTCTTTCCCTATTTGGAAGCACCTGCTGGGGGTGGGAAATGCATTCCTACAGTGTGCAAATGCTGATGAGATGGTGCAATTCTTTTCTCTTTCACATATATGAGAAATCTCAAGGTTTGCAGTTAGAAACTGGAGCTGAAGGACTTGTTTTGAGTAGAAAAGGTAAGAATGAATTTTCATGTTGTCCTGAGGCCTTGTGTTAGCTCACATGTGATAACTACCACTGTGGTTAAACATCCTCTTATAAAACAGGCTGGCATGACTAGAGACATCACTGCCCCATCTCTGTCCTTTCAGCCCTACCAGCAGAGTCTGAGGAACAGGCAGAAATCTTCCTTCATCTGTTTTTTTACAAGGGCAGCCAGTGTAGGTAGATACCAGCTGTTGGTTTCCCAAATATAGCCATATGACGTAGAGCTGGAAGCCAGTGAGTGCCCTTCATTGATATATCAGCTCTAAATATTTGAACAGCTGGAAGAGGTGATTTCCTCAGTTGATCTAGACTGAATTCCAAGAGGTGAAATTTTAATGGAAAAAAAATGCAAGGGATAGGTTTCTCATGTGGTAGCAAGTTAAAAGCCTAACAACTTGACCAGCCAGCTCACATTAGAAATGCTTGCTGCTTTGTGTGCACCGAAGCTTTACAAAGCCGTCAGCGTGTTGTAACTTGCACCTTCAAATTCTAGTCAAGACAAATCTTTAGGCAAAGACTCCCAAGTAGAATTAACCACAGTCAGCTAAGATATTTTTAAACATCACTTACCTTGGCCTGCATTAAATGCCAAATGATGTTTCAAAACATGTTGGCCAACCTGTGTTTAATTAGTGTTTTCTTATCTCCGTGAGCCCTAAATCAATTTGATTCTGGATGAGTTTTAATCGTGCTGATACAAGAATATTTCTGTAGCTTAGAAGGTTCTTGCTCTGCTTGACAGCTGCATGTTTTTTCCTGTTTGTGGGGACAGATGCTAGTAGGGTGAGTAAATTCCATTGTTTTTTAGAAGATGAGGAAGTTTGTTTCTTTCTAGTTTCTGTTTCTACATGTTAACTTCCAAAGTTGACATGGTTGTGTATAATGATCCCAAGACTGGTTGTTCTGCTGCAAGTACTTTTAGAGGACAACAAAACTTTTCTTATCTGTCTGGTTCTTTGAGTTTCAGTGTTCTGCTCACATGCACATGCACAGAAGCTGGCTTAGCTAAATTGCCTGAAGGCTGAACTTTGCGGTGTTACACTTCAAGACCAGTCTTACAAGCCTTATTTATTATGCTGCCTGAGTTGCCAGGTTGGGGCTGTCTGAAGGTGTAAACCAGATAAGAAACTTCTGGAGGCTGAGCATAACTGGAGAAGCTCTTAAGCTGTGTCTTTTCAAGTACAGTTCTCCAAATGGTGCTTCTACCATACAGTCCTTGCTCCTCCTTCTCCTTTTGGTTTCAGAAACTGGAGTGTGGAACGAAAGATGTACGTGTTTAAGTGATCAGGTAGCCAATTTGAGGCTGGGGTCTCAAGAGTCATCACATGAGCTCTGTGAAAACTTTAGACAAAAAAGGAGAAAAAATAAATCCTGTATGTTGAAGGTAAATGCCTTATCCTCTGAGAAAGTAGTTGAGTTTATGTTGTCATCATAGTTTCATACTATGATACTGTATGTTACTATAAGAGGACATGGTGATGTCATTCTTTTACCTCCTTTCTTACTCTGTGCTCAGATGTTTGTATTCTTGTATTTTTTTTTTTCCTAGGACAGAGGTACTCTTGGCTAATTAGCCTTGGCAGATGTCCTGGCACAGAAATAGTAACCAGACTCCTATAAAGTTCTTCTTGCCCTTTTTATATAAAAGTAAAATTCTAGATGATTCTGTTAAAATATTTGCTTTAATTTCAGCTGGAAAAAAGCTAACAGTCAACCTGAACTGAATCAAAGAATCATACTGAAAATTCCCTCAATTTCTCTAAGGTTCATTGTAATTCATTGTAAAGATGTCTGCAGAATATGCATCTGAAGTGGTTAGAAAACCAGTAACAGAAGTTTAATTGCCAAATATATGTAGACTTAATCCACTTCCCTGTTTTGCAGTGTCACTTGCTATGTGCATGGTCATTCAAAGATCCTATGTCTGGATAGCCGATAAATGCCAGGGCAAGAGACAAGGATGTATGAACAGACCAAAGCAACATTGAGGATTTACTATATCAGCAGCAGTTTTTTCACCCTTTCATGTCTGACCATTAATATAGTTCATGATCTTGGAAACCTCCTGAATATCCAAATAGCACTACCTACTAAAAGCACAAATTTGTAGTTAGTTGAGTTGTTGCATCCCAGTTGATCAAAACCAAACTCGGTGGCTTTCGTCTCTGTGTCTCTGCTGTGCAGACTTAGTTAGTGAAATACATTATTACCTGAGTGCTATCAAGAGAAAGGTCTATCTGGCCTATGGTAAAGCAAAGTTACCACAACATAGTACAAGATGTGCAAAAGCAAGTAGGGAGAAGATAATGTATTTTATAAAATATATTCTGCATTTTGCTTTGGAGGTGAGAAGAATCAAAATTGCTTTCTGCAACAACTCAGGATTTCTGCTGTAGACTAGATGTTAACCAGTTTTCAAGACACCATGGTATTGTTCCTTATGTTTATGACATATATGTCCATATTAAAAATATATATGCAAACTTCTGAGGTTTTTTGCTGCAGAATACTAGTTGAGATTGCAAAGACCGCTTGTTTCAACAGCTCGTAGTGTATAATAATTGCTTTATGTTATATTATTTCTTTCAGTGTATGTGTTGCAGCCTGTGGGTTTTACTTCAAGATCTTGCCCAAATACAGATATGGCTTTGAAAATGAAAGGATAGAGCATATTTTGCATGGTTGTAAATGCTTGCTTTCCTGAAAATCCATTGTTATTTTCCTGTTTTTGACAGTCCATGAAAAGCATTACCATAGAGTATATTTTGTCTTGTGGTAGATGCTGGTGACTCTTGCAGGCAATTTAACCACAGAACTTTTGAACGAGCTTTAGACTTTTTAATCAGTCAGTTTAGTTTACTTAGATATTTTAGCTTTTTAGACCAGAAATGCATTTTGAAAACAAGCAGTTATCTTAAAGCTCAGTATAACTTTGAGAAAGCTGTAAATACTGGAAAGAGAAAGATCATGACAAGAAGTGGAGTTAGTGCAGCTTTAATGCTGTTTTAGTTACAGTCCTCCTTCTTCAGTCATGACATGTCTTGATGTACGCACTCACAATTTTATAAATAATGCTCAAGGTTATATAATACTACAGCTACTACAAGAAAAGGAGGAGACAAATGCATTTTCTATTAGCAGAAGCAAAATAAAGCATACATTCAGTTTTGTTAAATTGGTGTGAAGGAATTTGGAGTAACTTGTAGGCAATAGATTGGCTTCCCAGTAGTTCAGCAGGCTGCAGCTGACAAAAGTCCCAAAGGGGCTTTGCTACTCACAGATAAGCAAAGTCAGGTTTAGTCTGGAGACACAGCTTCCATTTACCAGCTCCTCCCTTTCTGCAGCTGCCCATCTTGGGTAGGAGCTGTCTGCAGAGGTGTGTGCCCTCACCAGGCAGGGCATCCACCCCTGCACAAGGGATGCTGTGAAACCCTGTATTTTCCTGCAAATGACTGTACCACTCCCACAGAGCTTTAAACCTTGATTAATAAATTGTAGTACATAAATAGGCATCATCTGTTAAGAAAAACAGAATTCTGTTCCAAAGTGATGGCCATTTTGGCACAGATGGAAACTGAAGCTCTTTTTTAGGTCTGTGGAAATACTTGCTGGGCATCATGGATTCAGTTATCTATAAAGCATTTTCAAAGATTACTTCTGTTGTGGGAGAACTTAAAGTAAAATTCAAGTTTATATTTGGAAAACACAGAGAACCCAGAAAAAGTGGAAGTTAGAGACAGGCATGCAAAGATAGCAGCATAGTTCAATGTAAGACAGCACAAAAAGTAGAGTTTGCAAAAATACAGGTGGAGAAGCAGTGTAATGATTTCCAGTGGGATGAAAATAGATAGGTAAAAGTTGGATAACTAAAAGTAGATGTTGGCCAGGCAGAGGAACAGTGGTGGATATGGAAGGTCCAGGCTTGACTAAACCTTGAAATAGGAGTCTTGGGTCTTACCACAAAGCAGCTAATGTAGAAGTAAAAATAATAAGTCAGGTGTTTTATTATGATATGTCAGGATTGCAGTCTGTGTCACTATTTGAATTTGATCTGTGGAGAAAGTAGCCATTACATTTTTATCAGAGACAAGATAGACAAAAGGTTAGGAGCATAGCACCAAGAGGAAAAGAAAAACCAACCCAAAATTCACAGCAAAATGCTTCTGTATAAGCATGAGACCTTCAGATGGACAGAAAGATATGAAACTCTTTGCTCAAGTATCCTAAGGTTCATGATCATCTAGGATGCAAGACAAGGAGAGAGGTTTCTGAGAACTTTTATTGTGTCCTGTCATAATAAGAGTGATGGTTTTAATTGTTATAGATAAAAATGTATCCTTGGAACACCCTCCCTGACTTTTGGAGCAACACCAGTGATTAACTTGGCTTGGTTAACATGCAGCTGGGTTGCCAGACTCATAATTGCAAAAGATTTAATTTCCCAAAAGAGAGAAAGCAATATTAGCTGCAGTTTCATTGCAAAAAACAAGGCTTGCTGCGTATTCTGGGAATGAGACACCATGAAAGGCTGTTCTTGAGCTACATTGTATCTTGATGTCTGTAACAGTAAGGTATCCTCCACATCTGGAGATTATTTACTGTGTCACTTAATGATTAAAGGGTATTGCTCACCTCTGTATTACAGGCTAGCAGAAGGATTTTGTTCTCTGTGTGTCCTATTCTGTTATCCTGCTGTGCTGAAATTATCTAAATTTGAATTTGTCCTGATTTACCATTAAAACAATATTTATTTCTAAAGTAAAAATAGAAGACTACAACATTCAATGCTAAGCAATTACAAGAGAGATACCTAGGGTTGCCATACTTTACAGCTGTGACTCCACTGTAGTCGCTCCACTCCAAGGTTTAACTCAGTTGCACTAATTCCAGATACCTGCAGTCCTTGGCAGAGTCTCCAAATGAGAGAAGTCAGGATTGAATTAGCAGAAAAACTCATGGTCAGTGTGATACACATTTACATCCCACTTCAGATGATTCCTGCTGCTATATCTGTGCCTTGAGAAGTAAGAGACAGCAAATAAAGTTTTTTGTGGCCTTATGGCATGGCAGGACACTTTACATTTGTCTGTTTAATTAAATTGTTACTGTCTTTGTGGGTGAATCTGTTTTGCAGCTTGCTGCCTTTTGGAGAAAGCTGTAATTAATGCTGATGTAGTGTTGTTCAGTGGCAACAGATGGACTTTCAGACTAGGTCTCTGTAACCATTGCCACTCAGAATGAAGGGAAGAATAGGTACTCAGCCCTGATAGTATAAATGTATGGCTGCCTTAAGGTGCTGCTTTGAGACAATGTGAAATTGTCCCACCATAGAGCAGAAATTTCCAGGGCTGCTCTCAAGCCGGAGTGAGTCTTGCTGCAAGGAGATGAAAGTTGTGTCCTTTGTTGTGCTAGAGTTTTGGCCTTGGTAAAACTACGATTTCCCTTAGCCCATTTACCGTGTGTGTGTGAGAGAGAGTGAGAAACAGAAATGCTTTTAAATTATTTAATAATAAATATTTTTAAGACTTGCTAAAAAAGGTAATGTGGAAAACCTGACTGGATGATTTCAGTGACATCCTCATTTGTAATGCTGAATGTGTGCTATACTGTATGGTATTAATTTTTCAATTCTCTCTTTAAAATGAACCTGATTATGTAACGAGAAACATTTCTGTCCTTCCAGCTGCTGCATGGGAAATGTGTTGAGAGCAGTGTGTGATATCCTGATCTTTGCCTGCCTAGGATGTGCATGATAAATGTATATTTGGCAAATGGATTAGTAAAGCCTTTGCACACTTCCTTGAACATTGCCAGATAGTGGAGAAATGGAAATATAATTGATCACAAAGGTTGGACTTTTTCTGTTGATTGGTTGGAAAAAGGCTGAAGCAGGAGTTGCTGTGAGGAAAGCAAACTCCTACTGTTTGAAGTCACGCAAGTCTTGCTCTGGCTCAGCTGTAATTTGTTTCCAGTGCTCTTTAGGTTGTTGTTAGTGACATTGAGGTTGAGGGAGACTATTCAACTGTATAATAATCCCCAGTCTCTTTGGGTGAGGGAACATGCCTGGCAAGCCTCTCACACAACAGATTAATGGGGAACGTTGGCTGAGCTGCACATTTACCAGGGCTGCCACTCCTTGAGTTGTGTAATATGTAATCATAGTAGTGTTTGTGTGCAAAATGATTAGGTGCTACAGCCTCAGTTGAATTTTGTTTGATTTGTATTATGCTGTTTCAAACACATTTTAACATAAATGTGTGTTGTAGATTACTGGCTCTCTGCTGTAGAGACCCAGGATGTTTCATCAGTACTTCTTTCTGCTTACAGTGAACTTCTTAAGAAATCGTTAGAAAGAAAGACATGAAATATTGCAAACCTCCTTCCACATCTCTCTACATAAAGTTAGTCAAGTTGATTTGGAAAGCTACTGACAACAAAACGAATTTTTGGGGAATGTTTAGTTGCCATTTGGAAACTTCCATTAATGTTAAAAATTTGAAGTATTTGAAAAATCATGTCCCAGCTCTAAAATTTTGAGGTTGCTGGCAGACAGGTTTCAAGAATAAGCATGCATAGATTCTTCTTATTTTCTTCTAGTTTCAGAGCTGTTTGATTATACTCAAACCATGCAGATAAGCTTTTCTCAGCAGTCAGCAGATGTGGGGGTTTTTTTAAACATACTTGTCGTGATGTCAGAACCATAGCAATTGGGGGGTGTGTAAAAATACCAGGACTAAAAACCAGCAAGCAAGTTATACCTTAACAAGCAAGGATAACACAGTTTTTAAAGAACAAGTAGGATCTGCTGTCACCTTCTTGTTCATGAAGGTGTTCTTGTCCTCCCTTGGTTTATAAATATAACTATCTGCATTTGAGAAATGGATTTAATAAAGATAACTAGCATCCTCTCTATCAGACAGCATTTTATTAAGTCACTAATTCCACTGCAAGCCGATCTATGTAAGCATTAAATGCTTTGGTAATCTCTTCCATGTAGTTAGAGAAGAAGATAAAAATGTTGTAACATTGCTGTGTTCTGGCAAGCTGATACTTTAGATGTTGCTCTTGTTATTTCCTTTGTTTGCCTCTTTGAAATAATAGTCTCCCTTTACTGTGTCTGGTTTGCTTCACAGTGCCTTGTAACAGCAGAGGTCGGTTTTGATATTCTGTAACCTTTGTTAAAACACATTGATTGTTTTTTAATTATTAACACTTATTGGATTGTATGTAGTATTTTCACAGATGGTTTCATTGCACAACCTTGTCCAACATTTCTTTTGCTTGCCTTGGATATGAAACCCAAGTCTAAAAGCAAATACTTTGGCTGAAAATTTTGCATCTTTTGTCAGTTATGGATTACCAGGTGTTTTGCATTATTGTGTTTACCCTTGATAAAATACAGCTATTAGCAGCTCAACCAAGGCTGGACTGCACAGGATCCACTGGTCAGGGGAGAGGTAAAATGCTGAAGAAAAAAGAGTTGGGGAAGGGCGAATGAGCTGTTTGAAAGCAGTTGTTTTGTGTTTCCTGCTTTGTATTCTGCAGCATCTCCTGTCTTTATTACTTGTAATATCACAGTGATTTTCATAATTGACTTTGTGTTAATGTCTAGCAGTCCAAATTTGAAACCAGCCACATTTTGCGAGAGAGTGTGTATGGCTGAGAATCCTGTTCCATTTCTCTCTGCCACGAAAAAGTTTCCTTTCTTGGAAAGTTCCCCTGAATAGCTGACCAAAAGGATGAAATTTTACCACTATTATGTCTTGGTCATACTGTCACCACTGGGTGAACATACCACTTGCTTGTGAATATTGTTTTGATATTTGGGATTCTCACAGAGACTTCTGTTGCTTTGCTGTAGCATGTAGCTGTTTTTACTTAACTTCATACTTTCTTTAGAAACTGCTGTGTCGATTAAAAATAAGTGGATACCAGAGCATGTGTTTCGGTGGAGCAATGCTGAAGGAAGGCAGAGGATTGTGTTGGTAAATGCACTGTCAAACCTAGTACCAAAGGAAGGTTCTTCATATTCTAGGGTGTGTTTTTTCTAGCATGTTTGCAAAAGAATATCCACAAGGCTGAGTAATGCGTCCTAGTTAAAAATGTGCCATAAGTACATAACTGTTACAAACTTGGAAGATTGTGAATGTAGTGTAATTGAATGCAAAATGGGTAATTGCTTGCAAGATTTGATATAGGATTGACTTTTCCTTGTTAGATAGTTTTAGAAATACTGTATTTTGTGACTGAAATTATTATTGCAATTTTTTTCCAGGAGACTGGCTGGCAATGACCTTACTTTTATCCATCCAAAGGCCTTGTCCGGCTTGAAAGAACTCAAAGTTCTGTAAGTAATTGGGTTTTAGAGCTTCATAGCTAGCTGTATGCTTTCTTAGTGCATGGCCAGAATGTTTACTGGTAGGCCGGAGAAAATTTTTTTGCCCCCTGTCCTCCCAAAGTATAGCTCTGCTACTTTTTTTTTTTCCTTTCTTTCTTCACAAAGCCTGCTAAATGTGATTAAGATGACAGTGATGAACTTGACTAGACTATAATTATTGCATTTTATTAGAGTACTTATTTGTTTCTGAAGTATATCTTGTAGCAGAAGAATCAGAGGAAAAATCCTAAAAAGGAAATGTAAGTTTTTGTTGTTCTCTACCCCTTCAGCGTACTCTGTCAGATGCCCTGACATTATCAGGTAGTACTATTACTTTGAGATTTAATACTGTTTGAATTGTTCCCCATGGCAACAGAAAAAATTGCTATAGTTTGATGCTTCTCTAGGTGAAAATGGCTTACTATTAAAAAAATCTTTTGTTTTTCTTTCTGAGATAAGAATTTTTATAGTGGTTGTTTTTCCATAGCTAAGGATAAATAAAGCTTTCTGTTGTTTAAAGTTTTAAAAAACTCTATTTGAAAACTGAAGCATTTCTGATAATGTAAATACTTCCAAATGCTAGCAGAGCAATAGCAGGTAGTTAATTAAAGAGATATCTAGAAAAATGGCAGACCTTGAAGCTTTAAAGAAAAAAACACTTTTACCAGGGTACAAATTAGGGAACTGCCCATTTGCAGTACTATTTAATGTGATATTTTGTAAATTGAATGCAAAGTGTCAAAGCTCTTGAAGACATGTCCATTGCAATACTAACACTGGAGGTGCCTGAAATTCTGGCAGTTCTTGGAAAAATGTGGGACATGGGTCTTAATTAACAGTTAATTTGTCTACTTGAATTTTTACCCCAGCATGTGCCAAAACAGAGTAACATTTTATAAGGTTATTTACATTCTCTTTATAAAATAACTCACATGACATACATTGTCCTATATGGGAATTATGAAGAAACCCACAACAGTATAGTTTAATTCAGCTCAGCCCAATGGTACTTTGTTGGGTGCACACTTTGTAAATTAGATTGTTAATGCATTATGTATTGATGTGACTTCAGGAAAAATTAGAGGTTTGTGTGTTTTCTAGCATGCATAAGATAATTCCACAAGAAAACAATAAGATAGCATCTCTTGTAGCAAATTTGTCTTAGTGTTAAGTTGCTTAACATCTTCAGTGAGTTCCCAAGGGAATTTCAGCATATTGTGTCAGAACTTCTTCTGCGCAAGTTAACGTTGTTAATGAATGAGTTGTAAATAAAACTGAAATAGACTGTTTTCTTGTTTCATTGAGTATCTGGTCTTGAAAATTCTACATGCATTTACAGACACTAGAAATCTGGGAATCCATAACAGGACTATGGGTTTTTCTGTTATTTCCACTTTTGATAAAGATGATTATCAAATTCTACTTTATTAACACAGTAGATTTTTACAGAACCCTACAGAACAATCAGCTGAAGACTGTACCTAATGAGGCCATCAGAGGATTAAGCGGTTTGCAGTCCTTGTAAGTTGCCTTACTTTGCTTTTGGTTTTGGATTGTTCTCCAAGTTCCACTTTCAGTCACTCTGTACACCTTTGCTTTGGTCTATAGAGTTATGAAGTATAATAATGTATGTGTAATAATGTAACTGGAGTTTCTGGAAGTGCAATTGCAACTGCAACGAAGTTTCACAATTAAAATTCATAAGGAATTTTATTTGTCATCTTTGGAGGAGTCACCCAAATGCAAGCTGTTTCAAAACTCAAACGCCGGTTACAAGACTGCTGTATGAATGCAGTGGTGGTTTAGTTAAACTCTAAACCCTCTTCCACATCCTGAGGTATTTAAGTAAATTCTTAAATGCTGTTCAAAAAGGAATGATGCCCAAGTCTTTTGTATCCAGAGCAGGAAAAAGGATTTCTGGGAAGTATTACTTGAGCCATGCATAGTATTGGTTTTACAGGAAGGTGTTGAAATCTCACAGTTAGTTATGAATACCTCAGCCATTATTGCTAGTTGCACATAAGTTATTTCATATGTGTTTATACTATCTCATGGCTTATTATGTTTTATAAAGCTTCTTAATCAGACCTTAATAGTTAGTTACAGCTCTCTAGGTGGTAGATGCGTATCACTGTGAGAAGGAGGTAGGAGGGGCTGCAAAATTTTTCCTTCTTCCTGCTTGCCTCCAGAAAGAGAGAGAGGGAGAGAGAGTAAATTATTCTCTCTTTGCCAAAGTTGAGGTTTCTCGCCCAAGACTGTTTCTTTCAGATTATGGATTTTTGGGGAAAAAAAATTAGTTTTGCAAAGTAGATTTGTAAACTATTGCATGACTATTGCAGAGGTATTTTTCTGCATTCCCTAAGCTTGGATCTTGGCCCTACTTCCTGTAGCTGCTTCGATATCCAGTAAGCAGTGAATTCAACATCTACATTTCACTCTTGTTTTAGTGTATGTGTAGAAGAGAAAATACTTTGGACTTGGTGCGAATACTATGCATTGTAATAAAAGCCGCCCTTCAAATTGCATGATATGAATAAACCTTTAGTAATAATTTAAAACAAAACAAAAACCTCTTCCTGACTTCCAGAATTTCTTTGATGCTTTAGTAAAAATGTTTGTCTACAAATCATTCATTTCATTTTCACTGAATGTACTTTTTTCTATACATATTTACAGTAATGTTTGTTCTCTAATTAAAGTTTAAAATATTAAATCTCCAGTTGGTTGCGATGATAATTTGATGATAATGTTATGTGCAAAAGGGAAGGAACAAAATTTCAAAGTTTAAGAGAAAAATAATGTATAAATGAAGCTATCATCTCTCTTTTTAAAAAAAATTGTATGTTTTTAAATATTTTTGGAAAGATGACTATGTTAGCAAACATTTTAGTTTTGAGAAAAATAGTAGGATGATTATGTAAGATTTTATAATGTAATCATTATAATCACTTGACGAAAACATCCTTATGATTAAAATGTACCAATTTAAAATGTGGTGAAATTTCCCTTTCTAGAAATGTCATTGTTCAAGGGCAAATGATAAAATATATCAATTTTAGGTTGGTGAAAAAGGAGGAAATTAGGTTAGTAAGTAGTAGCAAGTTGCTTGTTACTTCTTTTTCTGAGGAAAACCAAATTGAGATTTCCGGGTAACTGTTGGAAATATGGTGGGGAAATCCAGTCTGGAAGTCACTGGTATCAGAATCAGAGACAATTCTGAGTTGGAAGGATCACTGAATCCAGCTCTCTAGTGAAAGATCCTCACAGGCATTGAAGCCATGACCTTGGTGTTAGTAGCACCACACTCTAACCAACTGAGCTAATCTGAAGCTCAGGAAGATTTTATCATGTTGTTTTTGTCGGTTTTTTTCCCCTATCCACTGATGTTACTCAGCCTTTGGTTTGTTCCTCTCTGTTCCTGTGAATGATGTATCTGCATTGCAAGACCACTGTAATTTGTTAGAATGGACAGGAATTTGAGAATAAATTGAGTTTTGATACTAAATGACAACTCTTTATTTTCTATTGCACTAAATATTTTTCCCAGCTCTGGCCTCCAAAAGAGAGTTAGAATAGGGTTCTTTATACGGAGGTGAAATTTAGCAAAATTAAGGAGTTTTACTGAGTGGAAGCTTGCTGTATAGCACCCCAGAAAAGTTTATCTGGCATGATGTATGCTTACATTGCTGTGACAGGTGTGATTGTGGGACAGCTCTACCAAGGGCGAAGCCACTGGTTGTCCAGCTTCTGCATCCTTCTTTTGGTAGCAGAAAAACCTGACAAAGAGCTTCTCAAATGCAAACAATAGTCATGATGCATTTTGGTTACTGCAAAGCATTGACAGCATGTTTTTGTTATTACAAGGCCATGAAGTGGTATACTTTGTATTTTAGATCTAAAAATGGTGTTGGGGAGGTTTATGGACAATCCAAGGCTCAGACAGAGGTACAGTAGCACAGCATGTGAAGCTGCTTCCTGGGAATGACCGGGAAGACATTAAGGAAAGCCACTCCTTTAAGTGCCTTGGCATATTTGACTGTGATTACTTACTTTGGTAACACTATTCTGAGCTTCGACCCAGAATCCGTGAATTTGTAAAATGGGTCTGTAAACTGCAGCAATTTTTAGGGTTGCTCTGATTGACCACAGAAACCCAGCTATGTAGGACTAGTAGGAATATTCTAGTACAATCCCCAGTGTGTGACAAATATTGAAATTACATGATTTAAACAAAGACTTTTAGATGCTTTGCAAAGGAAAAGTTTATTCCACTTGAATAAAAAACCCACAAACCTAATTGCCACTGTGCATTTGCCATCAAATCCAGGAGTCTTTTGAAAGCATATCAATATCTGCTAATGTATTAGGTATTATTTATTATAATTGTAGTTCTACTGTCCCAGCACATGTGCACACTTGTCCACATGCAGGGCATATTAGAGCATTCTGCAGCAACAGTTCAAAGCTTAGGTGTTCTGCCACATTGCCAAATTGTTGGGATTTGGGATCGTGCCAGCATGATACTCAACTGTGATAGCTCCTGCCTTTCTTGTGTGGGTGTTCACCTGAGCTGCACACATAAAGTGTCTTCATGTATGTGGTCAGCAGTCATTTTCTGCAGTACCTGGTGGCAGGTCTGGCTCCCTGAACAGCCCCATTTCCTCACAGCAGGATCATAACCAGTTTTACAGTCTGGTTTCCTATCTTAGGAGGCTGGAGCAGGCTTGAAGCAGGATAAGGCAGCAGGCATGAATCAACTGGGATGGGATAATATTTTCTGGGAGTGGAAATCATCTTGACCCAGGTAGGAAAGACTAGGGTCCTAATGTAGAACTGAAATGAGAGTAGTATCATGCTTTGCAGGGTAAAAATGTATGGTAAAAGCAGGGGAACAGAGAATGGAGGCATATTTCAGTCAAGACACATTTAAAATATGTTCTGTAGTACATACCAGCAACAGTCTTGCATTTCTAGCTTTTTTGTATTTTAGAAAGGATTCCTTCTACAGATCAAGTTAATATTTGTATTTATTTAAAAAAGTCAAATCTAGAAACATTTTGCTGGTAATGAAACTGCCCAGTTTTAAGCCATAGTTGTTGCTGACAAATTCAAGTAACATAAACCATAAATGCAAAATGTGTCAGAAGGAAAGATCCCTGAATTTGGAGAGAACAATGCAAACACAAGTTTATATAAAAAAATAGAGTTCTGCTCTTATTCTGCGATTTTCTTCTTAGAGAGTGCCTTGGGCTTGTGTTGATAATGTTGAGTCTGGATTATAGAGTTTGGAAAGACCAGGGATGTCTATAGGAACAATAGTGTCTGGTAGTCTGTGGAAGGTGTTCATCAACAGCAATGACTAGATGAAGTTAAGACACTAAAGGGTTTTACATGTAGTATGCACCCCTAACTGTGGCAAGTGTCTTTTCAGCTAAGCAACTTTTAATGGTTTGTCTTCAGAAGTTTTCTAGTTTCCTGCTTTGCTGTTATTAAGGGGTTAAAGGGCATCAGCTGTCAAATTTAGTCTATGTTAAGATATGAAATTAATCAGAATGGGAATGGAAGAAATTGACACATTTTCTCTTTAACCTACAAAACCAATACAGACTTGAATACACTGAATATGTTTTTCATCCTTGAATGTTTAGAGTTAAGAATGTATAAAAGCTCTTCTGAGCATATATGATTGTGCTGAAAAATCTTTAAATATACTGCTTTGTATACTTGACATATTTTTCTATGCTGTCGTTACCTTTAGAAGGTGTTCTGTTTTCCTTGAAAGTGAGGTATGGTTTTTTGTGAACTTCAGGGGTTTCTGGGATTATTGTAGCTTTTTTTAACTGTCTGGCCTTCCTTAAGGAATTGCTAAGTTTAAATAAAATCAGGGAATTATTTAAAAACTGAATGATCAGAAACTTAGATGGCAAAAGTTAAATAGCATATAAACAAAATTAGCTGAATCCTCTGTGGGTATTTTGCAGCAAACTATGACCTCTGACTGGTACCATCTAAACATTTAGATGGAAGAAACAGATGTGCTAGCACATCACTACTGGTGATTGAAATAGCTTTGGCATGGATCATTAGTTTCTGAGGACTGCTGTAAATTTGTCTTTGAATAAAGCAAATCTTTGTATTGATATTCTGAACATATAATGAATGCACAGAGAGTCATTGCTTGAAACGGTGAGCAAACTCTCAAGAGTGTTTTAAAGTACCTCTGTTAACATGGGTTATTTCCTCCCACTGTAGCAGGATTTCTGAGGTACCAGGCTTATCAGTACTCAACTTCAAGACCTAAAAATCTACTCCACTGTTATTGGAGCGATTTCTTTGTGGTTTTTGAAGGAGCACTTTAAAGAGCAATGTTCGTTAATGATTGCCATTGAGAAGTGGTTTAACACAAGAGCTGGGAGTGATTTGCCTTTTATGAACATCAGCAGTAAACTCCTGCTGTACAAGGCTCTTAATTAGGCTATTAGTACAAGGCTGTTAAAATTTCCTAGTTGCTGAAGCCTGCCTGTGCTCAGAGATGGGAGCTAGTGAGGCTAGGAGGCTGGTCCTGGAGGCCTCTCAGGTGTTACCTATAGGGGATGCAGGCTGTAGGGCAGTTGCCCTTAGCAGTGTGTGTACATTTGTATGTAAAATTCATTTATATCTGCGCATCAGATTTGGAACTTCTATTCATTGGAATTGATGCAGGCATTCTTAGAAGTTCTGGTTTCCTTAAAGTAGAGTCAATTGTTTGAAGACCTTGTTATGTCCTGTTTGAACAATATATCAAATACTGATGTAAGAGCTGAATATTTAGATTTCTTTTATCCTCCTGCTCTTTTCTTCTCCTGGAGTTGGTGCTTGTGTGAGGAAGGATCATGAGAGGAATAAAAGTGAAGATGACAACTCCACAACTGAACTCTTAATTTATAGACTAAAATGTAAAGGTCTCTCATAAACCAGTGCCTATAAGAAAGCCGAAATTGGAGTAGCTTCTGGAAGATTAAGGTACCTGCTGCAAGCTCTAATTTGAAGAATATATTTGTATCTTTAACAACATAATGGAAAAAGACAGTCTTGATAGAAAGTCCAGTCCAAGCAAAGAATATTGCTTGTTCTTTGGTAATTATTTGACCTAGGTAATATTCTCTTATCTACCTTAAAAAAAAGTTGTGTTTTTTAATTGTTAATATTTTGTGAAGGTTGTCAAGTATTTTAAGTTTGCTTTTCAGTTGTTTCACTAAGTGCTTTGTTATGTGCATTTCACACTCAATAGGAGTGTTTCAGCTGTGTTTTGTGCATTCAGTATCATGTGGATAAGCTTTGACTGTTTGAAAGAGGAAAAAAAAATAACCATGGCATATTAGGCTCTTAGGAGAAACGAAGGAACACAAAAAATAGTGGATGAGGCCAAATAACTTAAAAGTATTTTTTTCACTTTCCAAACTTTGCTGCTCAATGTCAGTGGTGGGTGGTGGTGTTCTTTCCCCTCTCATCTTTCCTGCAATGGACTGGAGAAAATAAAAACAACAGATTGGATGGCTGTGGACAGTCGTCAGTTTAAAGTATGGTTACTTGGGTACTTGATCCACCTGTTCTGGGGAACAGAGGTCTTGGCAAAGCAAACTAAAAATTCCGGGTCTGACATCATCTCCATGACCATCTTTGTTCTCCCTGGCTGTGTTCAAATCCCTCATTGTGTGTGTCCATCCTTCATGTGTTCACCTCCTTCTTTAAGGCTGAGAGAGGAGGAGCAGGATGTGTGGCTTTTTTGTGTGCTTTTGTTTTCCTAAGTCTCCTAGAAAAATGGAATTTAGCAAGGCGCCAGTGGAAGTACAAATGGACTAGATGAGTAGGCACAATGATTGAGGCCTATCTCTTGAGTATGCTGCTTCTCTTTAAAAAAACCCAAACCAACCCTTTCCCCCAGCAAAACAAACAAACAAAAAACCAAAAAAGAACCCAACAAAACAAACACGAAAAATACCCACCAGAAAAAAGTGGGGAAGAGGTAGGGAGAAATTAGAAGACTCAGATATGTTTATTCCATTGGGAAATAATTCTTTGATCTTCAGGGAGCTTAAAATTTAGGAGAGAAGAAAGGTAATTTCTAGTTGCTTTTTTTCCTGAAGCAGAGCCTTAGGCTGTCTTCCTCTCTCCCCCCAGCCTCTTTGCTTTCCTCCTTTATTATCATCAGACTTCAATTTCTCTGCAATGTTCTAATTTCCGTGCAGCCTAAGAGCATTCCAATAGAATAGCATACACACCTGTCAGACCATGGGGCAAATGATAAGGGGATGCCACCATATGAACCATAGAAATAACCTCTTTGATGTACAGCTTTAGAGCTAATGACACCTCTCTCATCTTAGGAGAAAACTTTGTCTGCAGACAATTTTGTAAGTTCTCACTTGTAATAGTATATTCGTTGCTTAATTTGACGTACTTTTTGACATGGAAACTCAGCTGATTACTTTTTTCGTAATAATTTGAAATATGCAAACCACATGCATCACAACCTCTGTTTTAAGGAAAAAGATTAAGTGTGTTAAATTTGTGATCAGCTTGTCTTCTGCATTAATTCTTAGTTAGGGTTGTCTCCACCCTTTGTATTCTGCATGTCCTTTAAGTGTTGGGATCCAGATCTGTTGTGACTGTGCCTGGGGACAAATGCAGTAAAGTGACTGGGTCCACACTGCCTGCCCAGAGAAGGACAGGATGAATGGCTGGAGGAAATTCTGAAACTAACCCAGCTAGATTTTCAAGAGCATATGTGATCACGGCTTTAGAAACCAGAGGGTGATAACATAATTCCAGAGCTGTGCTGATATGTATGTTAATCAGCATCCATGTTAATGGAGGAGGGTATATGTGTTCTCTCTCCCTGCACAGCAGCACAGTGCACCATAGCTGGTACAGCTGTCATTTCAAATCAGTTGTGCATGGTGCTTTCTGTTGTGTTTCCAGCAAACTCACTATGATTCAGCTGTATGTTGACCTAGAGAAGACAGCCTTTAGGTCAGAGGGCCATCAAATATTGCCCAGTGCTCTATGCCTTCTCAGACCCAATAAAGTCCATGGACTATCACTGCTTTATGAGTATATTGCGCCTTCCCAGGATATTGAATAACCTCTGGGTTCTAGTTATGTCCCCTTGTTGCCTCATAGTTACTACAAAAATTAACCCTGTTATGGCTGGAACCAGGACAGTTTACTGTATCTAATTTTGCAATTGGCATTCATTTAGGGAAAAAGTACAGTGGCAGATCCAGTGATATATGATAGTTAATAGTGCTGATGTGCTATTTTGCATTTTGTTGTGCAGAATGTTAGAAAAGATTAGGTGCAAGAGAGCAATCAGTTTTAGTTGAGATGTTTCATTTGTTGGGATAATTCATAACTTTGACTTTGCTCACAAACAGCTTTTAAAAATCTTGTTCTCTAAAAGTTTTTTGTTGCATAGCAGTACCACAAAGTATACAACGGTATATGATGCTATCAACAAGGTAGATGTATGAATAATACATTCAAATGAGTAAATGCCTCTGCAATCTTAGATATGCTGTCAAGCTACTGTTTTAAAGATTTGTTGCAGTCTTAGAAGCTCGGGATTTTGTGGGAGATGCCTTATAGAGTTATTAATTCATTTTGGTTACCTGATTATAAGCATATCAATTTGTTCAAATGTTTTATTAAAAATGTTTGCAAAGTTTATTATGAAACTTTATTTTATGGGCTATTCATTTGCCTTGGAAAGGTTTTCATGCGTCTTCCAATAAAACTTCAAGTTTTGCAGTATTGAATTATTTCAGGGAAGATGCATAAGCTTGCAAAAAGATGTTCATGAATAGTAGGACTTCAACTGGTATTTTTGCTGATCTGTAGTTTGCAAGTTTGTTACATGAACTCTTTCTGTTTTAATATAGGCGTTTAGATGCTAACCATATTACTGCCATACCAGAGGACAGTTTTGAGGGTCTTGTACAGCTGCGTCACCTTTGGTTGGATGACAACAGTTTGACAGAAGTTCCTATCCATCCACTCAGCAATCTCCCCTCTCTGCAAGCCTTAACACTGGCTCTCAACAAAATAACGCACATTCCTGACTATGCATTTACAAATCTTTCAAGTCTTGTTGTTCTGTGAGTATTTGTATTTCGTAGGACACTTTGCTTTTTTCCTGAGTTACAGTTTTGATTAATCTAGGGCATCAAAAATTATTATTTTGCTGTGTTTTAGCTCAGTTGACTAGTAATAGTCTATACTGCCAACATGAGATGATACCATGTATATTAGAGAGCCTGCTGAAGGTTTGCTAAAGACTTTGTCCTAAACAAAAAGTCACATGGGCCATGGGTAGTGAGATTCGATTTATGACATCTCATTATATAATGAATGTTTCAAAACAATGGTTGTCAAAGAAAGCTTTCAGAGATACTAAAAAAAAAAAAAAGTTTTATCTGAAACTTGTTTCTTTGTAGTCTTAAAAATCTCCATGGAATAATACGAAAAATTAGTTTGATTTCTGTGTTTATGTTACATTTTTATCACATTTCTGAATAGTGATTAAAGATTTAAAATAGGTTATCCTGACCGCAAGCAGTCTCTTCTTTTTCTATATGAGGATGAAATACTCTGTCTGGAAGTGAAAGATATTCTTCTGAATATTCCACCCCATGCAATGTTTTTTGTTAAACTATTTTACACTCTTGATTTCATAGAAATATCTGCTAATTTGTTAGCTTATATCAAATCATTCACTTGTTTTGGTTTTGTTTTTCAGACATCTCCATAATAATAAAATAAAAACTATAGGAAAACACTGTTTTGATGGATTAGACAACCTTGAAACCTTGTAAGTATGTTTCTTAAAATAATTTCTGATCAGTGTTTGTCTCTGTCTCAGCTTAAATCAAGGTTGCCATACTGGTATGATGAAAGTTTTGGAAATTGGGCGTACATGCACTGTGCAACACATGCCGCTGACACTTAGGTCCAGCTCAGCTTTCAGAACTGAAGGCTGGTATCAGTGCACTGCTCCACCAAAAACTAATTAACTACATTGAGAAGCAGGCAAATATTAGCCTGGGTGAAATGTCACGCTGAATGATGTGACTTTAATGATTGTAGCCCTGGTCTAGCTGGTGTATCTTTGCATAGCATAGCACTCTGCTGAGTCAGGTAGGTAGATCACAAGTGGCCCCATGAATGATAAGGTACAAATATTTGTTTCTCAGATTTCCTGTAGGGTTAAACATATATAGGATAAATTGCCAAAGCTGTTGTGTGACAGTAGGAGGTTTCTGAGGGATCTCAGACGGCTGTTGCTCCACTGTTCCTCGTTCTAAACCTCCTGAGTGCCTCACAGGCAAGGAATGGCTTTCAGCTGCTTGTGTTATATTTCCCATTCCCCTTCAGCTCACTCATTGAGTGTCTAATAAGCAATATCTCCCTCAGCAGCACCTCTTTTATGCTTTGGAGAATGCTACATAAGTAAAACTAATGAAGGAGGGTAAGGGCAAGCCAATGACATCCTCTGTTAACATGAGGATAGATGAGTCCAGAAATGCTGCTTGCTTCATCTTGTCATCCTCTTACAACCTCAGTTAAGTAATGATGTGCTTTGTAAATAGATACAGCTGATATAAGACTCGGAAAATGGTTTTTGCCATTTATAAGGAATTCCTTTTGCAGAGGGCCTGACATGCTAGAATAGTGACAAGTTAAATGAGAATTCAAGAGATCCCCATCACCAATCTGTCATGAGGTTTTTCTGTGCTTCTAATCAGTATTTATAATTGGTTTTGCTGCAAGATCCGCTTTTACATAGTGGCTTATTTACTGTTTTATGAAACCTTGACAAAAATATTCTTAGTAAGATGATAATAAAGAGTAGTCATTTGTATCTACTTTTTTAAAAAAATCTTTGAAATCGTAGTTCGTTTCTGTGTAAATTCTGTTAAAGAAAACATCTGTGAGGTATTGAAAAATACTGAGTTTTGCTGTAAGGAAATATTATTTGACTTAATATGGCTAATCCCTGGGTACTATTAGATATCTTGCCTAAGTTATTAGCTGGTTATAAAGCATGTAAAACATCAGAAGACTAAGTTGGTTATTCTGTGGTCTAGTTAAAGGTGTTCTGAGAACTCTTTTCTTTTGTTGGACTATCTTAAACAAAAATTATTTTGACAATTCATGGCTACTGTTAAAAATCTTATAATTCTTGCTTTGTTTCTTCTAGAGATTTAAATTACAATAACATGGTAGAGTTCCCTGAAGCCATAAAAGCACTTCCAAGCCTAAAGGAGTTGTGAGTATTACTTATTTTCCCTTTTTACCAGTTTTCTTTTCTCCTTTTCATACATGAAAAGGAAAAACAAATTCCTAGATTTAAGAATGCATGTCTTCTTGTGCAGGAGCCTAAATTAGGTTAAGTTATGCTAAGCGAAGGTATAATTAAAAGAAAATATAATTATCGTCTAGAGAGGACATGTGTTGAAAATCATTTTGGAGTTACATAAGCAGGCAATTAGGTACTCATTGACGATGCACATTTTCCTTGTCCTCTCCTTAAGAGATGAGTAAGAAAAATGAAAGTACAGCATCATGTCTGGTCAAAAGAATTTCTTTCTAATGAAATATTTTCAGTTTAGCATATGTGCAGTAGATGGAAATCACCCCTTTAAAGTTAGTCCTACAGATTGACTTAGTCCTGTTGCAGTCCTTGTTATGGCAGGATTGGGAATTGAGTAGATATGATGAAAGTGACTACTAGTTGAATCTGCTGGCAGTATAGTTTTAAATGTTGGATTTTTCTTCGCTAATATCTTTAGGGGATTTCACAGTAACTACATTTCCGTAATTCCTGATGGTGCATTTGCAGGAAACCCCCTTCTAAGAACGATGTAAGTAATTTTCATCCATCTATTTTTAGCCTTTAGCAGATGGTGACTATAAAAACAAACACTGAAACGTGTTTTTTATTTCCCAGACATTTGTATGATAATCCTTTGTCTTTTGTGGGGAGCTCAGCATTTCAGAATCTGTCAGATCTGCATTCCCTGTAAGTAGCTTGTTGACAATACCATACCATAAATGGTATGAAATGGTGTGGCTAAGAACTCAAAATAAATAAATTTTTTGATTCCATCTTACGTTAGAGGGGTTTTTTCAGTAAGTTTTAATAAATATTCTTATTGTTGGGAATATCTAGTTTCTTAAGAAGCTCTATTAAATATACTCTACAACTTTTAATTACCTTTCATAAGATACATAACCCAAGACCAAATGCTCAGATTCCTAGTTAAACAGTCTGCAGTATGTCCTTTGTAGGTTTTTTGAGCAGGGATGTACATTGTGAGAATGTTTTGCAGGTTAGTGCATATATGCTCTTAGAAGATATCACTTCTAGAGGTGATGAATAAGCAAAATGGAGTGAGACTTTGAACTATAAACTACAATTTTCATATGTATATTGATAACACTCTTTCCAGTTTGATGAATTCCAATTGTTTGGTCATGGAGGAGTAATTTATTAAGCAAATAGTAAGAAGCAGTGAAAAGACAATCTTTCCCACATTATTCAAATGTAAAATTTAAAAGCAGTAAGAATGTTAGAATGTCTCCTTGGTGTAAATATCTACTGGATAATAAGACTGAATGTCACAAATCAATTTAATAATAGTTCACAGCTAATTTTCATGGGGATTTTTTTTAGGGTCATTCGGGGTGCCAGCATGGTGCAGTGGTTTCCCAATTTGACAGGAACCATAAATCTGGAGAGCTTGTAAGTGTCTTCTGCAGAAATAAATTCTTGGATTTGCCTCTTGTGAAGTAATTGAAATATGATTGATGGATCTGGAGAACAACTGCATGTATGTTCTCTTCCTGTCAGTAAATGTAATGATACAGTTTTCCTCACTGTGATACCTGAGTGCCACTTAATGTTTTTTTTTTTTTTAGTAGGGGAAGCTGAGAAAAGCTTATGAAAAAGGCCATTGATACTAACGCCCTCTCCCAGAACTGAAAAACAGAAAAATTGTCCTCTTCCAAACAAAGAAAAAAAATTTTAGAGGCTGAATCTAGGCCCCCAATAGCATTCTATTATTATATATCATTGTTACACCATCTGTCGTAAACAAAATAAGCATTTATATGTGTGGGTTTGTTGGTTTTTTTTTTCCACAGAACTCTTACAGGGACCAAGATAAACAATATTCCTTTTAATTTATGCCAAGAGCAAAAGGCACTTCGAACTTTGTAAGTATACATATTGTGCCTCTCTTCATGCATCAGAATGTTTTGAAAGAAACTTAAATCTAATCTAAAATAGAAGTGTTGCTTTGAATTTTTGATCCTAGTAGTTCTACCAAAGTTGAGAATGTGGTTTCTTGATTGTTCAAATCAAGATTTTTGGCGGATTTGATGTAATGCTTTACATTCCTTAATCAGAGTCCCCTTTATAGGGATATGTTACATTTCTTTCACATGTTACAAGAGAGATGTAAGGTGGTGCTGCAGAGACCAATCTGCAAATTCGTTCTGCCAGCATTCATTCTTAACACAACAGTAGTCATGTACGTTCAGAGGTTAAAGAAGAATTCAGTTATACTGCTTTGACTTTTTGTGTTCAGGAACAGAGCATCAGGAACCAACAGAAATGGAGATGAGAATTAGGAAGAACGTAGCAATACAAAGGCTAGACATAAAAAGCAGTGAGGATGTGTTAAAATTGATGGGAAAAAACCCCAAATTGGTGTCCTGGTTTAGGGCAAATTTAGGAGAAAACCTCCGAATGGGGTCTCTAGAAAACAAAATTCAAGCAGGCCCTCCCCCTACTGGTTCCGGAGAAGATTTCCTTGGAGAAAAGTGGAAAAAACTGTTAATTTAACAAGCAAAGCATTCACTAGCACAGAAAAGGAGTCGTATTAAACAATAAAACCTCTTGCTGTTCTGAAGAGATTGCAAATTCAGAAAGTCCTTTTTATGGGGTGTAGCTCGGCTTGTTCACTCTCTTATCAGTCTTTACAGTGCCAGAATGCAGGATCCTAGGCCCTAATGGGCCACAGGTGTTGATAAGGCTGGTCTTGAAATGAGTCCCATTGTCTGACTCAGTCCTCTCAGGGGTACCATGCCTCCAAAGGACTTGCTTTTTGAGGCGGTAAGGATGGTGTTACGGGCTGTAGCATGAGGCACAGGGTAGGTCTCTATCCATGCAGTGGTGTCTTCTTCTTGGGTTTGTGCTTGTAGTGCTTGCCTTGGTGTGTCTGGGGCAGTGTAATTTAATCAATCTGCCAGGCCTCCCCATACTTATATTTGGACCACTGCCCACCATACCATAGGGGCTTCACTTGCTTGGCCTGCCTGATTGCAGCACATGTGTCACAGTCATGGATAACCTGAGAAATGCTGTCCATGGTGAGATCCACCCCTCGGTCTTGTGCCCACTTATAGGTGGCATCTCTGCCCTGATGACCGGAAGCATCATGGGCCCATCGAGCTAGGAACAACTCTCTCTTGTGTTGCCAATCTAACTCTATCTTTGACACCTCTATCTTTGCAGCCTGATCTACCTGCTTGTTGTTTTGGTGCTCCTCATTAGCCCGACTCTTGGGGACATGCACATCTATATGGTGGACTTTCACAGTTTCTCTGCCATGGTAGCAATGTCTTTCCACTCTTCAGCAACCCAAATTGGTTCTCCCCTATGCTGCCAACTAGCATTTTTCCACTTCTCCAGCCATCCCCACAGAGCACTGGCTACCATCTCTGAATCAGTGTAGAGGTAGAGCTTTGGCTACTTCTCTCTTTCAGCAATATCCGGGGCCAATTGAACGGCTTTGAGTTCAGCAAGTTGGCTCAACCCAGCTTCTCCTTCAGTGGCTCCTGCGACCTGTCCTGTGGGGCTCCATACGGCTGCTTTCCACTTCTGGTTCATCCCCACAATGCGACAGGAACCATCTGTAAAGAGTGTAATGTGTTTCTTCTGCTGGCAGTTGGTTGTACGGTGGAGCTTCTTCAGCACGTGTCACTTGTACTTGTTCCTCTTCATCCATGAGGTTTTCACCTTCAGGCCAATTTGTAATTATCTCCAAAATCCCACGGTGATTCAGTTTTCCAATACAGGGGTGCTGTGTGGTGAGAGCAATCCATTTGCTCCATGTGACATTCATGGTATGGTGGGTAGAGGGAACCTTAGCCTTGAACATCCACCCCAGAACCAGTAGTTGGGGTGACAGGAGGAGTTGTGCTTCACTGTCTGTTACCTCTGAGGCAACTTGGACTCCTTAATAGGCGGCCAGGATTTGCCTCTGTGTCAGAGTGTAGTTGGCTTGAGACCCTCTGTAGCTTTGACTCCAAAATTCTAGTCTTGAGTCTCCCCAGGCACCTTCTGCCAAAGGCTCCAGGACAGACCATGGCTCCTGGCTGCACAGTAGAGCACTTATTCACATCTTGTCCTGTCCTGACTGGGCCAAGGGCCACTGCATAAGTGATCTCCTGATTGATCTGGGCAAAGGCTTGCTGCTGTTCAGGGCCCCACTGTTAAGTATTCTTGCAGGCAAACAGGTAGAGAGGGCTCACAATCTGGCTGTACTCAAGAATGTGCATTCTCCAAAAGCCTGTGGCACCTAGGAAAGCTTGTGTTTCCTTCTTGTTAGTTGGTGGAGACATTGCTGTGATCTTATTGATGACATCAGTGGGAATCTGACGCTGTCCATCCTTGCTACTTCACTCCCAGGAACTGGATATCTAGAGCAGGTCCTTTAACTTTGCTCTTCTTGATGGCAAAGCCAGCTTTCAGAAGAATCTGGATGATCGTCTCTCTCAAATACTTCCACTGTTGTTCTCCCACACAATGATGCCATTGATGTACTGTAGATGTTCTAGAGCCTCACCTTTTTCTAGTGCAGTCTGGATCAGTCCATGGCAGATGGTGGGGCTGTGTTTCCACCCCTGGGGCAGTCAGTTCCAGGTGTACTGCGCTCCCCTCCATGTGAAAGCAAACTGAGGCCTGCATTCTGCGGGTGAATGCAAGTTTTTCTCCAGAGGAATGGAGAAAAACATGTTAGCAATGTCAACAGTGGCATACCACCTTGCTGCCTTGGACTCCGGCTCGTACTGGAGTTCCAGCATGTCCAGCACAGCAGTGCTCAGCGGTGGAGTCACTTCATTCAGTGCACGGTAGTCCACAGTCAGTCTCCGTTCTCCGTCAGACTTGCGCACAGGCCAGATGGGGCTGTTGAAGGGTGAGTGGGTTTTGCTGACCACCCCTTGGCTCTCCAGCTCTCGGATCATCTTGAGGATGGGGATCATGGTTTCTCGATTCATCCGATACTGCCGGGCAGTGCACTGTCAAGGTGGCAATTGGTACTCCTTGCTCTTGCCCCTTCAGAAGTCCTACAGCAGATGGGTTCTCTGATAGTCCAGGCAAAGTGTTCAATTGCTTAACACCATCTGCCTCTACAGCCGCCATCCCAAACACCCATCTGAGTCCCTTTGGATCTTTGAAATACCCATTTCGGAGGTAGTCTATACCCAAAATGCATGGAGGCTCTGGGTCAGTCGCAATAGGGTGTTTCTTCTACTCATTTCCAGTCAGACTCACATCAGCTTCCACTGAGTCAAATCCTGTGATCCCCCCGTCATGCCAGCAATAGAATCAGATTCTGCCTCCACACGTCTTGATGGGATTAGTGTGCACTGTGCACTAGTGTTGACCAAGGCCTCATATTGTTCTGGTTCTGATGTGCCCGGCCAGCTAATCCACACAGTCCAAAACCACTAAGCCAGGTTTTCCCTAGCCTCTACCTGGCTTAGAGGCAGGGCCCCTCTACGCCTGGCTTTTTTCCCTGGGCATGTGTCTTGGAGGTTCCTTCAAGGGGATCAGATGTGTCATCATCATTGCGTCATCATACCTGGCGGTTTGGCTACAGGCTACTGGAGCTGCTTCCTTTTTGGTGAAACTTCCTCTCTGAGTCTTGCAGTCCTTCAAGTCAAGCACCCATTGCAGCAGAGCAGCAGTGGATTTTCCATCCCACCTCCTGTGTGTTTTCTCCACAATCATGCAGGAAGAACCACACCTCACCTCATTGGGGTGTACCTTCTCTCCCTATCTGAGGGATGTCTGTGTTTGGTGCCAGAACCTCTCATCTGAACTGCCGAGATTTGGACAAAGTCCTCTTAAATCTCCTCCTGGAGTTTCTTGTGATTCTCCTCTATCTTGTCTTCTAATTTCTGCAGACACGTTTCCCCAGCTGCAATTCTTGCATGTGTTGGGCCATGCATGGAGCTTCTTTGCCATATCAAGCATGGTCTCCTCTGTGTCATCTCACTTCATTATTGCTAAAGCAGAAGCATATTCTTGTGGCCTAAGTCATACAAGCTTCTGCCAAATCACAGATGTACATAGTACCAAGTCTGGATTCCTAGTTGTTAGGTGATCTGAGAAGACAATCTCTGCCACTGCCATTTCTCTCAAGCATTGAATCCCTTGTTCTAGGGTCTTCCACTGAGTTTGCTGCATATAGAGATCATCTGCACCCAGATCTCTGTGCCACACTTCTGCTTCAGCTAGCTGAAAAAAACCTAACTGAAAGCGAAGGAGAACTCTCTCCTGCTCTGTGCCACAGACAACACTCTACGAGAAGGAAACACTCTTATCTCCATGTTTTCTAATACAACCACCTTAGACATTCCACCACTTCTCCTTCTCCCCCACTTCACTCTCAGATCTAGTTTTAAAGATGCAAAACTTATTTCTGGGCTAAAGAAACAAATGAGGATACAATTCCTAAAGTCATCACAAGAGGACTGGTAACTGAAACCATTAGGAGGATGGGGACAAATCATGTTTGCAAAGGATATACACAGGAAAATGTGGAACAAAGGCAGATCCTGAAAAAGGGAGGAGAAAAAATATGTTGTTTGATAGAAGAAAAACAGGGGAGAAAAAATGATGAGGTGTAATTTATTTTCAAACAGCCATTTCCCTTTCAAATAGAAATTTTAAGGTTGTTGACTTGTTTCTAATCTTCTTTTGCTGCATTGTTTCACAGAACATTCTGAGCTTTCCTAGCTTTGCTTAAGCAATTACCAGCACACTAAACAAGATTGGCACCAAATTTGTGCTTTACATAAAATTTACCTAGTTTATTCTAAAAAAGAAGGTTATGAACCTGCTTTTTTCAGATTATATCTCTCAGAATTCAGGGAGCATGTCCTAAATGTTTTTAGGGTATGTGTATACTGAGATGCAGAGTTCACAGTTGTGATTCCCTCAGTTATTTTCTCTAAATTATCCGTAGTTTTTCAGTAGAATGGTACCAATAGGATGATTTTTCTATCTGTTTAATAGTTAGAAGTGATGAGATGTTTAAAGTAGAAAGGAGTTGAACTAAACACCCTTCTCCCGTTTTCTGTTCTGAAGGGACTTGTCTTATAACAATATAAAGGATCTCCCAAGTTTTAAGGGCTGCCACACTTTGGAGGAAATGTAAGTAGAAATAAGTGTTGTTTATTTTTATAAACTCCTTAGTATTCTGAATCCACATCTCTGAAGACTTTTTTGCTTCATGTTTGATCTAATTTTCAAAAATTAAGGACAGAGAGATAATATGGTGATCTCATATGAGAAGTGTCCAGTACAGAGAATTCAACCACTTGTGCTTTCCTTAATTAGCTAATGCTTAATTATTCCTGTGGCACAAAAGAAATGAAAGACACAGCTTAATCCTTCATTTCAGAGTAGTATTGCTATGCACATAAACGGAATAGTTGGAATATGCCTAAAGACTCCATGCAGAATGGAGAGTTGTTTTAAATTTCAGTATGACTCTTCACTGTTCACAAAGTGTTATTTTTAGTTTGAAAGTACTTCAGTCCACACTTAATAGTCTCTTCTAAATTAAATGAGTTGTGAATTGGGATTAGGCAGAGGTGCCACGAAAGTGCTTCATGGTTGTATTTACATAGCTGATGCAAAATACTTGACAGTTTGTCTGCAAGGGGAAATGAGTAAAATCTTGTCATTGATAAGGCTAAAGCCATCCATTAGCAAACCCCAAGCTATCCCTGCATTTGAAATCAGCTAATAAAGTTCTGTTTCTGCTTCTTCCCTTTGCAGTTCCTTACAGCATAATCAAATCCATGAAATTGCGGAGGACACTTTTCAAGGACTATCCTCCCTTCGTGTCCTGTAAGTGCATATATGTCACTGCATGTTGAGTGAAACAAGGTCATGTTTTTCATTCCCCTGTAAACTGATGCTGGGGTTTGGTGTTACAAATTAGATTGATGGCAAAAGGCCAGCAGCCAGTTTCAGCCCTGTTCCTTCTATTCTCCATTTTATTTCTCTAGCCTATAAAAATATTTTTAGAAAGATGAAATCTAAAACTGAGATTTTTTTTTTTTCAGTGATCCAGTATTTTGCATAGTAACTATACTATTTCATTATGTAGTATTTGTTGGAGAGATCCTATCTGTTTTCCTCAGGAGAAGCAGATAAGTAAACAAAATTATCCTCTCCCCTTACAACTCAAGCTATATTAAGTTAGCTGGAAAAACAATCCGGAAATCGGTATTTTAAGAAGAATATTATAAGTCATGGTGGTCCAGCAGACCTGGAGCTGGATTTGAAATCAAGCAAAGCAAATGCTCTTCTGCTTGTTCTTTTCTTGTCTTCCCCATCTCTGCCAACATTTCCAGCTACAATGCAGTTGTCACCAAAGTGGTCATCCTGGCACCTTCATGCTGGGAATAGGTGATGCCAGAGCCAGCCTCTGCCTTGGGATCACAGGCTGTGCTGGTAGTGTCAGAAAGAAAGGGAAAGGAAGCAGGAGTGGGAGATGGATTCTGCTTCGGCAATGAGATGAAATGAGATACAGCTGCCTTATCAAGGAATTTGGCTTCTGTTGCACCTGGCTAAATGGGAAGAGAGGGGATATGTTCTGCTTTTCTGATAAAGGCATGATATATTTGTCACCTTAGCTTTTTTTTTCCCTCAGTGAAGTGGCTGTTACATTTGATGAAACTGCCAAAATAATCTCCTTTCATTGCAGGGACCTCAGTAGAAATCGGATCCATCAGATCCACAAGGGAGCTTTCATCACTGTTGGAGCTCTTCTTAACCTGTAAGTAGGCTGTTCTGTGTAGTCACCCCCTCTCTCTATCATTACACTGCTGAGATAATAAATATTTTTATGCATTTATCATTTGTTTAATATCTGTGAATCAGAAATGCTCTTGCTAGCTGAATATACACAGGGCACACTTCTTTAGAGTTCCTGCTGCACTGAGAGGCATTTCCAGACTACAGCTTCATATGATAAAGTCCTTCCCTACTTTAATGAAAAGTATGCCAGAGGATCTTCAAACTTACTTCGTAACACCGTCTTAATGTTTACATTCCAGAGACCTAAGTTTCAATGAGCTTAGTTCAGTTCCAGTTGAAGGATTGAGTGGACTAAACCAGCTTAAACTCACAGGCAATTCTGAGCTGAAAGAAGCTTTGGCGGCAAAGAACTTTGCAAAACTCCGGTATGTTGGTAAATAACACCACAGAGTGCTTGCTGTACTGAGCAATGTGATTATAAATGGATAAACTTTGCTAAGTCCTGTAGTATCTCAGCATTGGTCTATATAAAGGGCATCTGACTGTTCTGGTATAGAAGCCAATTGCAGATAATTTTCTTAGGATTTTTTGTGTTTTTCCTCCACAACTTTTTAGGCAAAATATCATCTGACTTGACAGTAGTGCTTTGGGTGGATTTCCCATTTGTTACTGAACTGAGCACATCTGTCTTTCTCAGTGTGGAGAACAGGAGCAGACACACAGGTGTCTTGATTACATAATCACCATGCTTTATATATGTTTTTGTGGAGGCAAATAATAAGAATGAAATAATAATTCAAATGAAAACCTGTAATGGATTTTTGTGAGAGATAGATCAGACAGTGATGACCTGTTTTCCATTTTACAAAGATCTTTCTGCACATTAAGAAGAAGCAGTCTGATGTTCCTCTTAAATGTTTTCAAGAAGAGAATTCAGGATAATTGATATTGTAATCCTGGGTGAAAAAAAATTAGATTCTGGTCTGCTATTCCCTCATTGTTTATGTGGTTTTCTTAGAACTCTGTGTGAAGATGTACTTCTTCTCTGCCAGAATAACAGTATATACCATTTCTGCCAAACACAAAAAGTAGAAATCTTATTTTGATATCACAGAATGAAGAGTGAGAAGGAAAGATGTAATACAAGGTTGTGGTCATCTGGGAATTAACTTTATTACAAAAGTTACTCTTAGCTTACTTAATTAGTTTTCAGTTTAATTTCTACAGCAATGCCACAAACTAGCCCTGATCAAAATTCGGTTTGTAGAAAGAATAGTAGAAAACTAAATATCATAACATCGTCTTTGTACTTCTCACTTGTATACATCACCTGTCCTCTATCTCTGTGCAAGAGTTTATTAGAAATGGTTATACCTGACCCAATTTGAAACAGTTTTTATCAGCCACTGTGAGAAAAAGAAGATTTGAGTTTAGCACTTCAGTGTGTTACTTAAATATTTTTAATAGGTGGTAATCTTTGGTTACAGTTTAATGGTCTTCCTTGTTCTGCCTGTATTCCAGGTCACTCTCTGTTCCATACGCTTATCAGTGCTGTGCATTTTGGGGTTGTGATTCTTATCTAAACTCGAATGCTGAAGATTCCAGTCACCAAGATCAAGGTGCCTTGATAGATCATGAGAAGGGTAAATGTTTTATAGTACTTAACCAGCAGTATTGTTTTTTACCAGACTAGAATAACAGTGTATGTTGCCTTTGAATAAGGGAATATAAAAAATATAAGTCTTCATAGGGGTACAAAAGCAGTTTCTAAAAGTGCTTAGCAGTTGCTTACAAATCAGCAGTGCCATGTTCCTTCTAAACATGTGAAAGATATGCTGGACACTGTAAGACTTGCCTGTCTGAAAAAAAAAAAAGTAATTAAAAAAATTCAAACTGCAAGTATTTCTTCCGTCATGGTTTAATTGTTCTCAGTGTTCCAGCCTTTCTATTCAGACAGGACTTGTCCTTCCACTGTCTACTCCAGGCTCCATAGATCTTTCCCCAGTGATCAAAGATGTTGCTTTGTTACAAAGCCTTGTGAGCAGCAATTTCTGCACTGAGCATCTGACCTTACGTGGCATACCAGAACAACTTTACTTGTCAAAAGACTCAGGTGTTGTTGAACTATTTCCATCCTAAGCAGCTTCACTGCCATTTCATTTATTTTTTTTCCTATAACTAACATGTTTTTCACTTTTACAGCTAATGCAGATAGTCTAAGAAATGTGAAAAATGAGGAATTGGGACAGACTATTATTCACTGTACACCGGCAACAGGTAAATCCTATAATGTGCTTTAGCCACACTGAACTTCAGGTGTGGTGTTATGCAAAGAGTTGAGTGCAGAATTACATCTTTCATTCCTGGTAGTCATTTTGTACACAGACGATTAAATTCTCCAATGCTTTTGGTAAAACTTGATTTTGATGTCAGTGTTCTTTTGGATGAGCAATCACAAAGCTTTGACTTGGCTTTAGACACATAATCCTTAATTGGAGAACTATGCTAGGAGAAATACCAAAATTTCTTTCCCTAAGCAGAGTAATCAAGACTGTAATGCTCATATTTGGAGTCTCCTAATGCACTGCTTTCTAATTCTGTCTTATTTTTGCCAAGGAGATGTCTGTGAAGCAGACTGTATGGATGCTCATCTGTTCCAGTGAGAGTACAGCCTGTGCTTTAAAAGCTTAACTCAAACTGCTCTCTACGTTGGTGGTTTTAATGAAGCCTGATGTCTTTTCAGGAGAGAGGATAAGGAGCACTCATGTGATCTGTTCCCCAGCCCTGCTATAGCCACATCAACTTTGAGCAGAGGGCTGTTAGAACTAGCTGGAGTAAGCAGTAGCATCTTAAAGTGCTAAAGACACTTGTGCAGTGAATAGTCTTATTGGCATACCAAGATTTACTCCAATTCAGGCTTGAACAATCCAGGGGTGTTGACAGTCTTTGATCTTACAATGAATATTTTCATTCTAGGCAGCTTTGTTTTCTGCCCTTCTGTTTCTCTTCCGCAAGCTGCAAACTTCTGTACACTGTTCCACTCAGCTTCTTAAGGACTTGATGTGGTGCCTGTTGCTTTCTTGCCTTTGCCACAGCCTCTCCAGAGGATTCCTTCCATACATCTTGTACCCTTTTGTCTACAGGAACATGTAGATGTAGTATGCTTCCAATGAAGTCACTTCTGGATGAGCAGGATTTTTCCGAGTCTTATTTCTTTCTCTTTTCCTTACTACTTGTTATGTTATGAAAATCTGTTTATCTTCTGAGCTAGCTCTGGCTTTAATATCCAGAATATCACAAGGATTTCTTGATCACAGCTAAAAAAAACCTGTAGTCAGAAAGTCAAATATATTAATGTAATTGTGCAAAATCTGAAAGTTAATTTGTTAAAGGTGCTTAATTGCTTTTGATCTCCTGTTTACAGAATGAGAATTGAGATGGTGTTTTACATGGGTTAAATTTCTAAAATGTTTAGCTCTTTCTTTTTGTTCATGCCAGAAATGCTGTAGTAGGTCTAAAAGAAAGACCTTGTTCTACAAGTTTACAATTTGCCTTGTTTTTCACCAGTCCCTCTCATACTAACAAGTTTCTATGTCATGCTGCCATCTGGTCATAAGATACTCCACCCACCATGTAATTTCTGAATCACTGCTCAGCCTGTAGATCCACTTTGCCTAAAGAATGAATTGCTGAACAGTGGTGCTCAAGTAGCTCAAGTTTGCTGAAAGATCCTTCCGAGATGAATTTTGCCCCCTCCCAGCATAGGTTGGGAATATCAGTGTGAGAGGATGTTAACTTTTAACTCAAAAGACAGCTAGACTTTGGGAGAAAGACAGGAAAGGGTGGTGGCTTTAATTTGTCTAAAGTACAGCTACTAGAAAAATGGCTTCAAGTTGGTTTTTGGAAGCACAGAACTGACATTTTAAGGTTTCATAAGTAGGAAGTTGTTTTTATTTTTAAGTAGATCAGCTTAGCACAGGTATTGTTGTGTCACATTAATGTATGGTAAAGTTAATTATTGATGTTTTACTTGGCAATACCTGCTAAAAAGATTCAATTTTTTTTTTTGCTTGTCAGTTTGTTAATTTCTGGAAGTTGCTTTAGGCCTTGGGAGATTTTTGCACTGACATTTAATCATTCTTGGCAGTTCTGTTCCTGCCCACGTTAGGGATAGGTTGTCCTTACCTTTCCCCTGCCTAAAGGAAAGGCATGTGCTGCACACAGCCAGGATAACAGACTGATTCCAGCTCAGAAGCTCCAGCCTTTGAAGTTTGGCATTTTTCTCCAGCTCTGTCCTGCAGTGACTTTATAAAGCTTGTATCCCCAATTGTCTGTTGTGTTTATGCTGGATATTAAGTTCTGCACCTTTAAGACTGGTTCTGAGAGCAAAGGGAGGGAAGAAGAAGTGCACAGTTTGTTACTAGAATCTGCGCCTGCTCCCCTGCATCCCTCACACCGACAGCTGTTGTCTGCAGCACAGACAGTTGGGAGAGACCTCTCCTTTGCTTTTTAGTTAGTTTTTTTAGCTAGCTGAGGCAGAGAAGTTCCCTAGACTCTGTTTTTTTCTTCTGAGTGGTCCTCAGCTGCAGGGAGGGATCCTGAGCTATTGTGCTTAGGACAATTATCCCCTAATGGGGATAGGAGAGGTGAAATTCTTCTAATTGTTACTTAAAATCGGTAGGATTTCCCTATTGAATAAATAGCAGTTAGGGGGATTAGAAGGGTAAGCAACAGTAGTGACCTTTTCTCCTTATCTCCTATTATTTTGTTTGTAGTACTTTTTTTTATTATGTAAGCTCTTTTAAGTGGCAAAAGAAGAAGAAAAGAATAATTTTCTCATATGACTTTTCAAGCTCACAGTGCCTTTCAGTGGCGAGGCTGAGGGACAGAGCTTGTGGTAAATTCCTATCCCTGTTAAAGCTGATTAAATTGAATTTCTCTGCTGTTCTACAGATGTTTTCTTGTGACCAAAAGTAACTCCAGAAGGCAGGTTTGTGAATAATTTCTGGAGAGAACATGCTCTTTCTAAAAATTTCTATTCCCTTACACAGGGATTGTGAACACTCACTTTTAACATTTTTTTGCCAACCTTTTTTTTATGAAGTAAGAAATCTACATAAAATAAAGAAGTATTTAGGGGGCACTAATAAAAGCTATTTTGAATAGCTAAAAGGTTATTAAGTTTGTTTAGCTAGCTTTTTTATACAGAATGTTCTCAAGTGACCAGTCACTGCAGTAATTATTATTTCAGGCATAATTAATTAGTAAATAACTTCAGCAGAATCATTTACTTTCAACTGACCTATTTAGCAGTTCAGCTGTATATTCTATTCATGAATTAATGAGGTGTATGCTTTTAAGACCTTTTCAAAATCTTGCTTATTAAGGCAAAACTTTTTCCTAAATTGGTTGTCCTTCTGTTTGTTTTTTTGTTTTCTTCTAGGTGCTTTTAAGCCTTGTGAATACTTACTGGGCAGCTGGATGATTCGCCTTACTGTCTGGTTTATTTTTTTCGTTGCTTTGTTCTTCAACCTGCTTGTCATGTTAACAATATTTGCATCCTGTACTACATTGCCATCTTCCAAACTGTTTATAAGCCTGATTTCTGTCTCTAACTTATTTATGGGAGTCTATACTGGTATTTTAACTTTCTTGGATGCTGTATCTTGGGGAAGATTTGCTGAATTTGGCATATGGTGGGAGACTGGCAGTGGTTGCAGAATTGCTGGGTTTCTTGCAGTTTTTTCATCAGAAAGTGCCATTTTTTTTCTGATGTTGGCAGCTGTTGAACGGAGCTTCTCTGCAAAGGAGTTTATTAAAAAGGGGAAAAGCAATCACCAAAAACAATTTCAAATTGCAGCATTTTTTGCTTTCCTGTGTGCTCTGGTAGCGGGATGCTTACCGCTTTTTTATAAAGCAGAGTACTCAGCATCACCCCTTTGCTTGCCCTTCCCCACTGGAGAAACACCTTTGTTAGGTTTCACAGTAACTTTAGTGCTACTGAATTCATTAGCATTTTTGCTAATGGCTGTCATCTACACTAAGCTCTATTGCAACTTGGAAAAAGACGATCTCTCTGAAAACTCACAATCCAGCACAATTAAGCATGTTGCTTGGCTAATATTCACGAACTGCATCTTTTTCTGTCCTGTTGCGTTTTTCTCATTTGCACCATTGATCACTGCAATTTCTATCAGCCCTGAAATCATGAAGTCTGTTACTTTGATATTTTTCCCACTGCCTGCTTGTCTGAATCCAGTCCTGTACGTATTCTTCAACCCAAAGTTCAAGGAAGACTGGAAGTTGCTCAGGTGCCATCTGACCAGGAAGAATGGAGCAGTAGCAATTGCTGTCAGTGCTCAAGGGGGCTGCGTGACACAGGATTTTTACTACGACTGTGGTGTTTACACCCACTTGCAGGGTAACATTGCTCTATGTGAATGTTGTGAATCACTCCTTTTATCCAAGCCCGTGCCCTGTAAACATTTAATAAAATCCCACAGCTGTCCTGCACTGGCAGTGGTGCCTTGCCAAAGGCCAGATGGCTACTGGTCAGACTGTGGCACCCAGTCAGCCCACTCTGACTATGCGGACGAGGACGACTCCTTTGTATCGGACAGCTCGGACCAAGTGCAGGCCTGTGGCCGTGCATGTTTCTACCAAAGCAAAGGCTTCCCTTTGGTTCGTTATGCCTACAACATACCAAGAATTAAAGACTGAAAAGGCTTTCTGCCATCAGCTGTTCCAATAAAGAGGTATAATGTTTCGCAGACTGTTGCCTGTTTTGACCTTTTAAGCAGGAAGCACTTTTGTAATCATTATTTAGTGTCATTTGTAAAGAAGGGAAGTGGGCAGTAATTTCTTGAGCCATACATTTTTAAAAAATCAAATAAATCAATTGCCATGACTGTAAATAATTTGTAAACCAAAATTGTTACCCAATATTTTTACTCTTTTCACACAATAGTGGTTTCCTTCATACAGTTTTTACATGCTAATGGTGTGTTTCCACATCATATTGCAGTTGTACTTTTCTTCTTCTGGTGGTGAGGTAAGTTCTGTTGATGTTTTTTTTTTCCTCCTGCAAAAGCATAATATAAAGGACAGCTGTTTAATATTATAGAAATTATTTTCAAATGTGACTTTTCTATAATTAAGCAAAAAAAAATCTATTGCTAGCTTTGTATAGTACATTCAGCATTGAATCTCAGGATGCATTTTATTGCAGGGCCAAAAAAGGGATTAATTCTCCCATACGTAACTGTGACAGCAATATCAGAATACTGTGTCTGTTTTGTATTTTAGCTAATGTTCAATTAAAAAACAAAAAAGTTTGTTGCAGTAAAGTACTTGTAATCTGCAATACTCCATAGATTTATTGGAATGAGAATATTAACAGCTGTCAGGAATAATAGGGTTAAAAACATTTTTCCGGTGATGATGCATTACTTCAGGTGAACCACAGCAAGTTTCTTCAGTATTACGCAGTCGAGTCATACTATTGGAAGGAATGTTGATGTATCGGGGTGTTGGCAGAGCTGTCACTGTTCACAGCTCATGTCTTTGCAATAAGACTGGCTAATACGCTGCAGCCTGTTACAGCACTCCAGTAATACCTATGGATAGACTGAAATTTTAGGCGATGGAGGGAAAATGCAAGGCAATTTGGCAGTAAAAAAGAAAGCATTTTTCAAATTACTTTCCTGGCAGTGAAGTACACTGTGCAACGTCACTGATTTTCACATAAATGAGTGCAATTTTTTAAAAGCATTAAAGTTCTGAGACCCAAATGATTTAAGTACAACCAGTGATCAATTTTATATATTTAGTTTGAAATACGATCAATACAAAGTTATTAATGTGTGATTAAGTAAATATGTAAGGTTTTTGGACAATACACTAGATCAAGAGTAAATCCACTGCCATCCCAGTTACCCTGGAGAAATTCTTGTTAAGATCTAAAGCTAGATTGCTGTTTTGAGAATTAAACTGTATATACTGTTCATACAATGAATTTTTATCTTTGTATTGTAAGTTATTTGATAGAACCCATGATGGGAAATGTAGCTTCAGTTCATTTTGTTAATTAAAGCTACCTCCTAAATAATAGTGGCTGCCAGTAGCAGAATGTTTAAAATATGGTTTATGTACTTTTTTCATTGTAAATAAACGTGGTTGTATATTGTCACTATAATAAAAACAGGATCCTTGTATATCAAAATCATGTAGTTTGTACAAAGTATGGGAGGAATATTTACGTATGCTGTTAATTTTGTAAGCCAAAATATTCAAGTGTAAAAAGGGAAGAAAATCATCCAAGAGTTGTTAATTCTTATATTTACACTCACGAATATTACATCTGCAATTAGCATGGAATGTTACACTGAAAGCAAATAAAGAGTACATGAATACTTACGGTTATTTATCTCTGTTTTTCAAAAGTTAAAGCTGATAACAGTGCACATGTAGAATTATTGAGTATAAATTACGTCTCATCTGCTACATGTAGTGAAAGTTTCAGGAAAGAAGTGCCAAAAAAATGAGAAAGTTGCCAGTTTACAAGTGGATTTATGATTTCAGAATAATGCTGAAATGCTGACTCTTGGCATGCCAAATGTTAAAAACCTTTAGCAGTGTTAGTCCTCATATGAAGCAATCTCTTGATTAAAGGTGTTATGTATTGTGTTTGAGTGGAAATGGTTTTAGTATGTATTGAATAATCATACAGAGTATAATTTTCTTTTATAAATATTGATGCGTTTTATGTTGAAAATCGTGGGGATTTTTTTAAGCCATCATTGTGTAAGAGTCAGAGCTTGTCCCACATTCCGTCTGCTGGCCAACATGTCAAAGGTAGTAAGAATGCTTCTCAAAAAGGACTGTAAATGTCAGCTGCCATTTATAATCAGTAAGGAAGGAAATCTCAACATGTATCTTCCAGAAAGCCTGTTGTATTTTCAATGTTTTCGTGTACGGATTTATTTATTCCATTTTACAAGTGAGTCTTTGCTGCCATGCTGTTTAAAAAGGTCAGATGTGATCCATTTGAAGATCCAGTATTTCACTGTATCTCAGTATGTTTTTGGAGTTCAGTTACACTTGGAATTAACTCTTTAATGCAATCAGTCCAGTGTCTTCCAGCACATGCTGGTTCTGTCTGCTGCTGGTAGAGGGGAAAGAATATGGGCAGCAGCTACTGACACCAGCCTGTTGAGAAGCAGTGCTGCAAAACTTAATTCTCTCAACCTGACCAAGTGTGTGACACCCATGAACGATCACATAAGGAGAATCCAGATAAATCCAGCTGCCAGGTACTTAATGCCAACTTTCCTTGTGTCTTTGCTGATCTCAGGCCAGGGCACAGTGGAATGTTCAGATGTTCTCATCCAGTGAGAATTTGCTGCTGCTCCAAAAGCAATGTCAAATGCATGGGGACAGCTTGCCTTAAAGCTGTTTCATGCTAGCACCATGCGGGATTTTCGTTACCTATGTGCTAGTGGCTTTGTGAGCTGTCACCTCAGCAGTCTTTTCAGCTAGGTAAAGTTTCCTAATTTCAGTTTTGAGACTGAAACAAGTGAAACCACAAGTTACACACTTCTGGGGTGCCCACAGAAAAGAAATCCTCCAATTTTCTAGAGTCTAAAGCTAGCTGAAACTGTTCTTACAGTTGCAGTGTCACATATCTTGCCTCTAGACCTCTCCACACCTGTCATACTGAGCTCCAGTGCTGGGTTTAGCAGTCAAAAAGCTTTGCTGTTGACTTTAAATAAAAAACATAGGGCAAGGAGAGCATTTTGTTGTTGTTTTTCTTTCTTATCTTCTGCTGTTGTGAGGAAGCATCTTTTTGCAAGGAGATGGTCACAAAATTGCCAAAGATATTCCCTATCTTCCCCCCCTCCCCCCCCCCATTAAGTGTAATTTCTTACAGATGGCTGTTAGCCTGCTCTGTGGCAATATGCTGGTCAGAGCTCTTCATTTGAAATTGAGCTTTTTCACTCTCTTATAAAAATAATGCAACTACTTTGCAACTTGTTGATCTAGATGCCTTTTGCCTTTTTTTATTCCAGTAGAAATTCCCAGTAGAAATTCCTGCTTATTTATGAATTTACTCAGAAATTTCAGACTTGTACAAAGATACTTCAGTAATTCTTTTCACTTTGATTACTATTTTTAAGCCTTCCATTTAAATTTACAGGGTAATCTTTTTAATTAAAAGCACAATGGAGAGTTTGTTTTATATGTACTCTCAATTTTTAATTACATAAATACTTTTGATTTTCTACTGTTAGCATAAGTTTATTTTTTAGCAAATTTTTTTCAATATTATCTTTCACATATTGGAGTGTAGAGTCTGATTTAACATTGGACTTCAAGATGATTGAAGATGATTCAATAAATAAGGAAATGAAATATGAAAGGGGATAATATAGCAGAGATTGCTGTTTTCTGTACTGTTTTATATTGTATACTGTAAGAACTTGGAAGGTGAATGGACATATTTTGTATGTTGCACTTATGGCCCTACACCAATATAAAGTAACATTGTTTAGGTTTTATGTAAGAAATACTAGTTAGTGGTAACTGTGGTGTTTGCTATAGGGAACTAATTTTGATTTGAGGGTAACAAAATATGAAGTGTCTCACTGGTTTCCAGTAACAAAAGCATAACCTGTGTTCTGAAAATTCCAGCCCAAAAATGAGCAAGTAAATCTGTTACTAACTGATGCTCTAAAAGAGAGAAAAACTTTATGCAGAACTATAAACTAGCTAAATAAGTGAAGGCTGTTTAAAAGCAGGAGGCCTGTGATCTCCAACTAACATAAAACAACTTGGTTGGGTGGGAGTCATGCCAGTGAATCACAAAGATGTGATTTTACACTAAATGTGTTACATAGAGTTCTTGCACATTTCCCCAGATAAGAAAAATTCTCATCTCAAGGTCCTATCCCTTTAAAGCAGATGGTTCCACATCTGCAGTCAGCAGAATCTGGGCTGGGACTAGCAGTGTATACAGTATACTGCAAGGATGAGAATACATCATACCATGAAGGAAAGTGAAGCAATCCAGGACTTCTCAGGTTTCACAGCCTCTACTCAAGCAGAACTACACATTCAGGCACAAAAATAGCCAGTAGACAAGTATAGGTAGTGTTCCTTGAGCTCTGACATGGAGTGTGAGCCAAGTAGCTTTCTCCCTTGCTCTCATGCCCCCCACACTATTTTTCTTTATGCTAGAAAATCAGAAGACTTAAGAAAACTTGTATTCAACTATATTTGGTTCAAATTTTCTATATTTTTCAAGGTTGCAAGTAAAATAATATTTTCTTTAAGTTTAAAGCTTGATGTCTAAGCATCAGTTTCTCCTTAAATTTAGTAAAATTTTTTCCATGTTATTATTTTATGCTTTGTGTTCCTTAATGTCTGGTGGGGAATTAGACATTACATCTGCAAGCAATCTGATCTCATTCTTTTCATTAAATCTGACTAGTATTCGTCAAGTTGAACTCAGAAGCTTCCTTTTGCTGGCTCTTGTGTTTTCAGAGACTGTGTTCATCAGATTACAGTTGAATTTCTAAAACTGAACAATTTCATAAACAAGAGTTGGCAAATCAAGGTGTTTAGTGATTCAGAGTAGTTGATTTATGTCTAGAATGTAAATCTTTTCTATGTCTTTTACCTAAGGAATTGCTTTCTTGATATTTTATGTGTAAAATGTTTTTTTTAAATAGTGTGGGTGGTTATTTGGGAATACTTCTGAGAAATTTGTCACAAGCATTTATTTGTTCAGGCTGATTGTGGTTGACATGCTGATTGGCATGACCATGCAGACAGAAAGTATAGGTCTGTGAACACATCAAGCTGTTTTTACTCTGAATTTTACTCTCTGGTGCTAGATAGCTCCAGAAGTGCTTATTCTATAGTCTATGGCAGTGAGCTAGCACTGAAAAGCTGAGTGTAGTTTTTGTAATTTCTTTAGTGAGAAATTAGGATGATTTTTCACACTGGTGTCAACCATACGGGTGTGTGTATATATTTATTCACTACATTTAGTTGTTTGTGGCAACTTCTGTGCTTCGTTGTGGCAGTTTGATTTTGCCTGTGGGTTTTAGCAGTGTTGGCCTGTAAATCTTGCCAGGACAGCTGCTTCTGACATTCAGTTCACAGAATTAAGGTTTTGCCATTCTTGCAATATGGCATTTATCTTGTCAGTACTCCTGTGGCCATAGGAGTTGTGTACCTGAACCTGCAGGATTGTTGTTTCAGTGCTCTTTTTAAAAATTACATTATTTGGGCTCATGCCTTTCCTGTGTTAACTAGGGCACAGTGGCTGTGGAGCTGGCTTGACTAGTTTGGCAGAATGGTAAGAGGAATAGTACCAATACTATTTCATGCTGTCACATCTCTTAGGTGACAACAAGGTGGAATGCTTCTGCCATTCCAGCAGCAGTAGTTTAACTTACCAAAGGGTGAACTAATTTTTGCCTCTCTATGGGCAGTCTTGATGTGTAAACTCTACTAGCTTGTCCCAATGCTAAGGTTTGTTAATATAAGCTATCTGCCCAATATCTGCTCCTGCATCCTGAGAAATTCTCATATTCTGTATAATAGGACAGGAAGGGAATAGACAAATATTTGTGTTCAGCAAAATTGCTGCTTGCCTTGAGACATCCATTTCATAGTTTCTGGCCATTCCAGGTGGTGTAGGCCTCCATTAGAAGTGAGAGATGCCTAGTGCAGTGAGTTCCAGAATTTTCAATTTACTGAGACATGGGGCTTTTAGTTTTTTCTATAAATTTATGACTGTTGCCAGTCTTCACTATGAGATGGGCTTTAAGGTCAGGGAAAGTTTTCAAGCCTTCCTGAGATGTCTTCAAATTACCTTGGTCTGCAGCATGTTAAAATACTTGATGTTTTCCTGCTTGCCATGACATGGACTTTGCTCACAGTGCTTGGGTAGCCATGGAGTGAACAGCTTTCATGCTGCTTTTATTTCTTAACTGAATACAGCACATATACAAAAGTTCCTCTAAAACCGTAGGTGGTTTGTGTTGAACAAAGCTGAGGCATTGGATTGTATAACTTGTATCCTAAGAATTCAGACCAATTTGAAATTTTCTTCCTGTTGTAACCTTACTTGGCATGAAATTTAGATTCTAATGATATTCTGTTGTCTCTAATACTTGAATCATCAATTTAAATTATTTCAGCATAAATTATTGTAAATTATTTCAACATTGTTAGATACTGTGCCTAATCATACTTGATTCTTTATTTTATGATAATCAGCTCAACAATGTACCACAACTGGATGGAGTTATTTAAGCATTATGAGCATCAATTTGGTGCATGGTGATGTATTCAATATTCTGGGGGTGCTTAGATCAGAGATGTATTCAGGCCTTTTTCTGTGTTTTTCAGCTTGCTGGAAAACAGTTCTGTATGATCATCTGGTGATCAGTGATGCAATAACATTTGTTTTTTTTCTTACAGGAAACATAATGTTATTTTTCCAACCTGTCAAAACTGCAGTTCCTTGTGAAATGGTAAGCCAAATGCAGAACCTCCACCACTGAAAGGGGGAAATCCCAAATCCCTTACATCTCACCTCTGCCTCTTCCTCTTAGTTTCTGGCTGTGTATTTCTGTTGCTTGCCTGGTTTTGGCCTCAGCAGTTGTCTGATACACCCCTGAGCTTTAGCTTGCGCAGACCACAAGTTGTTTGGCCAAATATTTGTCTACCACTTTAGAAAGGTTTTGTGGGTCAGTAAAGGGTCCAATGAGCAAGAGGGAGGGAGAAGTACATGCCCCTGAGAGATAGGAGAGATGCAGCGGGTTTGTCAGAGAAATTACGGGTTTGGGTGCCTGTCAGTCTGCAGCCCAAGCACCAAACATCCCATCTTAAAATTTTCAAATGTGAGTATTTTGGGCATCTTTTAGGACTGTTAATGATGGCATTGAGATAGATCCTGCCTCATGGTACTTGTTTTTGTGGTGTCTAGGTGCACAAAATGGGTGTGTAGATCTGATGACCTTTTTGTATCATTCAGCTACTGAAATTCAATTTTTATGGCAAGTCAGTTGTCTCAGATGTCACAACTGACTTTCTTGATTAAGACAAAGCGTTTTTAATACTGTTTCTTACTTTTCAACTTGCTAATAAAAATGCATTTCTTGTTAAACCAACCTGAAGAATCTTTGCAAGAACAATTAATACAGCAGCCAAATTTACAATAATTTTCCAACTTCTGCATCTTATCTTACTATCAGTAATGCTGCTGCTTAGCCACAGCAAAATTACTCAAAGTTTTATTAAAAAATTACCAGTTGCTGATCAGCAGTTATGTCCTTGATAGACGAAATTTTAAGGTAACGAAAAGCTTTGGTAATGTAAATGTCTGTTGCTGATCCTGATTAAGATTTGGCTAAAAGAGAGGGGGATAGAGTCAGCATAAGCAATGAAGGGGGACTGTGTGTTCCTGGGATTTGGAACCCAAACAGAAGGCCGACAAAGAATGTAGTAGCAGACAAGGATAGGAAAATATATAGATATATAATCTGACCTGTTTATTGCAGGTAGTTGTAGAGTCAATGGAGAACTGGTAGAGAAGGCAAAGGATATCGTTTTCCTGGCAGAGGTGTATGAAAACCACGTCTTTAGAACTTTGAATCAGAAGCAAGATAGTAATTGTGAGGACTGAAATGGGATTTTGCAATTTAATGCAAGTATGGATTACAAATTTTGACTTGGCTGTTCGAAAATGTTGATGGCTTCTTCTAATGTGTTATGATTATCACTTGCAGGTGCGGTTACTCGTTCCTGTTTACTGGAGTGGTACGTGTGCAAAAACGGTAGGGAAGGAAGAAGAACTGTCTAGAGTCCCTACAGATTAGTATACGCATGTTAGTGATCACCCTGGAAATGCCGTGGGCCAGGCGTGCAGTCCCGGGCCTGCTGCCTCTCCTGGGCCAGGGTGCCTCCGTCAGCTGCCATGTGGTGGGAGGACTCGAGTCACGGGCCCACGGGCCCAGGGACCGCCGGGTCTGACCCGCTCTTTCCCCCACGTCTCTCCGCAGGCGCTGGCTCGGCACCGGACGCGCGGGGCGGGGCGGGAGCGCGCGGNGCGGTGGCACCTCGCGCCGCGGGACCGACCGGGCCGAGCTCCTGAGCCCGCCGCCCGCTGAGGGCGAGGATCCCCTCAGCCCTTCCAAGGGCTCGCCGCTGTCCCTCGCGTCCCGCTCCAGCTCCCCGGGCTGTGAGGAGGAGGAGTGGGTGGCGGCCTCCCGCAGCCCGCCTGGCGATAGGTAACCCCTGCGGCAGCGACCGGGCTCGAGCAGGGCGCGGGGCTGCCCTTTGTTCTCCAGCCGGGGCCCTGCACTCGCTTCTGTCGGCTGGAGGCCTTGAGACCTAGGCTTGTTTGTATAGATAAGCGCTTTAAGCACTTAGTAGTTCCTTTTTGGTGTCTTGGAAAGTCTTCTCAGTGGTAATACTCAGCCGAGTATTTTTATGGGCTCATAAATTATCTATAAGCAGTTGACCTGAGCTTGATAGAAAGCTACAGTCTTTGCTACCTTAATTTAAAAGTGCTTGCGGATTGAAGGGCTGTTTTGCATAGTGTATATACTGGGTTCAAAGTCAATTTTGTATTGCTCATGCTCCGGTGGCATAATCTTACTCTATTTTAATTATATGCGAGCATAATATGCATTCTTTTTACTTGGGATCTCGCCGGCTTGACAGGAGAATAAGTAATTCTTATTCTTCTCTTTAAAACAGAAGAGGGAGGAGCAGGGAGAGCCTGTTCTATTCTGGAATACAACTTCATGATAGAAACTTCACAGGCTTGTGCATTAACTGGTGGTGAATGTAACTAACGAGGCTGAACTGAGCTAAAAGTGCCGGTGGAGTAAAGGAAGGACTGTAGAGCTTCATGGGGGTGCAGGTTCCACATGGTTCTCAAATTTCCATGGAGCGCGGTGAAGGAATATGGACCACACTAAACTTTACTTAAAAGCCTTTCTTTTAAAGTACACTTAAAGTCCAGGGAAAGAATGTTCAAGTGTTGTCAGAAGCTTCAGAGTGAAGAGATCAGCCATTTTATGTTTCAGTTTTTCTGTTACCTCTCCATACTACTCCCCAATAAGCAATTTTGTTCATGCACTTTGAAGTTCTACTGCAGTTTCTTCAAGCTACAACGTGTTGTTGCAGCTTCAGAGGCTATTTGTAACAGCTCCCAACTCTTGGGCCTGTTGCTGCAGTATTCTCAGGCAGCAGTAAGATGCAGCTGGAGACAGCCTCTTTTAGGGCCTGAGTTGGCTGTGGGCAAAATAGATGCTTTGCTGATGCAGACACTCCCTCTGAGTAACACTGCTGCTATGTTGTACTAAGTGCCTACCAAGTGTTCCTATAGCAGCTTCTGTGTATAGCTTCCAAGATCTCAGAAGTATAATAAAACCACTTTTTGTATAGCCCTCCATGGACTCTGAATCTTTTTGTTGTTGTTGTCCTCTTAAAACTACACAAAAATTAGCTGGAGGCAGATACTCAATATGGGAAATGCAAAATTTGCAAAAGAGAAAGGGTAAAAACAAGGCCTTGTTAATGGTGTTAGGCATTTTCATACTTTGGTTGTGGATCCAGTGACATGTTTGATGGTGTAACCTTATGAATATACGGCAAATGATAATCACTGTTTTCTATTAATCAGGCTTCAGGTCTAATGCCAAATGTGTCCAGTTTGATTTAAGATACTTATTTCAAAATAAATGTGCACTTGAGAATGGGATATTTTAAGAAGTCTATTATTTTAATTACTTTGAAGTAGTTCATAACTGCTAGATTTTCAGAAAATGGTCCTGTGAAATTCAAGGTCTGTGGAGTTTAAAATGCATAGTTGATGTGCCAGGGAGAGTGTGACTGGTGGCTGCAATGCACAGCAAGAAAGACTGGGTTCTGGTACTGTCGGAAAGCTTTAGAACACAGTACTGGAGAAGTGTGTCTCCTAACAAGTCTTAATACTGAGCTTGTGTTTTCCTCTGTTTAAACTTAATTTTCTGTTACTTCTTACTGGTCTACAGTAAGTTTTAAATCTAGTACTGTGAATAACTTTCTTGTGAAGTTGACAGATTGAATTTTGTGAGTACTGATAGAAAAAAAGACATAATAAATATTATTTTTCCTAATTTATTCATTCTCCTAGTACTTTTTCTAAGGTTGGTTTAATTTGTCAGTCGTGTTCTACTATGTGCCATAATGCAAATCATGCAAAGCAAAAGAATTTATTGAGGAAGTATTCCTGCCCAAAATGTCAAGTCTGTACAATGTTATGGGTTTTTTTTTTCTGAATGTGAATATATAATGATTTTATCCTTTAATAAACTTTCAGAGACTTATTTTCTTACAAAATGTGTTATTAGGCATTCTTAAGTGGTATCTCTTATTATATGTATGTGTTTAAAAGCTGTCTATGTTAAATTTTTGGTCTTTATTAATGCTATTGCATAAAAGCCCTAGGATGCAGCAGAATGTGTTGGACTGTGCTGGGCTTTTGAGTGTTTGGTCTATGCTGCTTCTGTCCTTGCATTGTCTGTGTGTCAGGGTGTCCCTGTCAGTTCTGTTATTCTTCATTTCACACTGTAAAAGTGGGTTTGTCTGGGGAAATAAACCTGTTTCAGGTAGATTTCAGTGTAAATCATTTACCCTGACTTCATCCGTTAACAGTCCTGTTAGTGCAAACACATATGGATAAAACAACAGAGAGAAGAGGATAAAACTCCGCAGCACTGACGTCCCCAAATGCTCTCTACCACAGAAATGTATTCTAAAGATGACTGGTACAGAAAATGTTGTGCAGTTGAGTACTACAGTACTGCTGTGTACTATGAATATGTTGTACTTTTATATTGATAAAATCCAGATATCTTACATTTAAAAAGTTGATTTCTGGAGCATTGGCATAATGTGCTTATTGGATGCTTCTTCTGTAGCTTAGATTCAGCAAATGGAATTACTCCCTGTACTGAAGTATGTATGTAGGTAGGTATTGCCAGAGCCTGTATATCCATATGAAATAGTAAAGTGAAGTCTAGTTTCACTGCTTTGTCGTCAAGGAAAATTTCTGTGGCAGATAGAAGAAATCTTTTAAAGAAATCTCTTGGCACATTTTCAAATTTTGCTGACTTGGTCCCTAATATACTGTATTACTTATGAAATGGTACAGGTATAGAACATTATAGAAGATTTTTCTGTCCTGAGGCTAGGATTGCTGCATTATTCATGAGTCAGGAAGTTATGAGTGACTTATGTAAGATATCCTATTAAATGTCTAATAGAACCTTGTATAATACCATCAAGTCTTGTATGCTAGCTCTATTTCTTAAGCTCATTTTCTGTGAAAGTGTTTCTAGGTGGAAAACTTACTGGATTGAATGGATGTATTCATAATGAATGGATTCTTAATGCTGATGTTGCTTGATACCAAGAATCCACTTGTATAAAACTTGAACAAAGAAAATAACATTCTCACTTTTCCTTTGGTTTTGCTAAGGACCACTTGATACGTGGGGGTGTCTTGTGACCAAGGATAGGATGTTAATGTTAAATCTCTGGTTTTCTTCGGCTTCCAGATGTGAGAAGTGACACTTTGATGTTATGGGTGTTCTCTTTGTTTAGTTCCTAAAAGGTAATGTTTGGATCTGTTCCACGATTTAGAATCACTAGAAGCTAGAATTTAGTAAGTAAAGTGTGGAATGTAAGGGGGATGGTCAGAAGTGCATTATAAATGCCATTTATCCATTAGGGAGATTACTAAGCAAGTAGAAAAAGTATGTCGTCATCATATTATGCCATAAAAGAAAAGTACTTTTTCAAGACAGTAACAGTTTTTAACTTTTCAATCAAGTGCATTATAGATAATATTCTCTTATGTTTCTTCTTTTTAATTCAGGAGGGTTGAACACCCTGAAATAGCAGGGAGGAGAAAAGTGTCACCTTTGAAAGATAACCTTTCACCATGGGAAGAATGGTTCATTGGCAAAGAGAAGGAGCTGCGTGCCCGCTTACAAGCTAGAGTTGCAGAGGTGGTTACATCCAGTTACTTTGATTCTAAGTCTAATAGAAGATAGCAAACACAGGATTTTGTTTTCTTCGGTTGTAGAAACATGAGTAGATGTTTTTGTTGGGATGTTTTTTAGTGTCTTAGGTCTCCATAGTGTTTATGTTTGTCAGTGCTGGAATGATTCATGTTATGTGCATTTTCTTTTTGCTAAATGTTATGCTTCATTGAACTGGTGCTGTATAATATTTTGTTTATCCAACTGTCAGGAAATGGTTTGATGTTAGAAGATTAAAACATTTATATAATTACTTCCTTGATTTTCATCGTGGGTATGTATGCCTGCATTTAGGTTGTAGAACAAAATGGGGTGTCTGGTGATTGTAAGTATGCCAAGCTCCTTGTTTAGTTTTGATGCACAGTGTTACCCACTTAGCACATAATTTTACACCTCTTTGGTGTCCTTTCCCAGGATAGGGATCCCTGTTACAGCATTTTTTTTCCTCATTCTATCTTTTGCCCCCTTGCAGATGATCAGTTCTTGAGAACCAGGGCTGGGACACAATTAAGTGAGAGCACTCTATCTTTCCTTGATTACTTTGTTTGTAGTTGCAGTTGGTTAAATTATACTGTTGTTGAAAATCAAATGGGAAGTATTGGGTAGTGACTAGAACAATCACATCAAAATTAGATGATTTTTCACTTTAGTTACTGATAAACTATTTGACCTCGAATGTTTTCCTAGCCTTTCTGCGATTATCTGTAAAGTGGATATAGCACACACCTGTTTTATGTGGGCTACCTCATGTTGTTTATAAAACATCTACCACTGGAAGGTTCTGGAACAGACTTTTACAGGTTAGCAGTACACCAAAGTAGTTTGTTAAACTTGAGGAGTATGCTTTGATCTGTTAATCCACATCCACCAAATGTGTCATGACTTCCATTTATGTTCTGGATTGATAATATCAATGTAAGTTAGCAGATGTCTCTCAGCTAAGTATTAAGAACAGTCATAGAACAAACATTACTTAAAGCCATGTAGAAAATAGTCATACAGGTAAACATTTCTAGTTTGTAAGATTTTGAAAATATTAAATGTTAAACTGCAGCAAATCTGTATGAAAAGCTTATATTTGGAGGAAAAATATAATCAACATTTTTGTAAGATGCCAGAAGATAATAAAATATGTGATATTTTTATTAAAAATTATTGCTATGTTTGATATTAAAAGTATTCTGAACTGATATCCTGAGAAACAACTGTGAAGTCCCAGATCTTTTGCTGACATTAGCACCAGGTCTGCCCTGAATGTCAGAAAAAAATGGATAAACACTTGGAGTGGAATTAGGTTGGGTCTTCTAAGGTGCTTACAGTGCCATCAGCTTTTGCAGAAATTGGGATCCCTGCAATGCAGGTGTCTTGGAACTCAAAGGAGATGTTATTTGCTGTAACTTCCCCTCAGTACAGCAACAACTTTATTTTCAAACCATGTCTGTATTGTGGGTGTTTGAGCTTTCTGTAAGCTTCTGTTGAAGTGCTACTAAACTGAAATTCAATGTCGTAAAAAAAGCGGTTCTCTCTGAAACTGTCTGCCGTGTAGGAGACCATAAAATTAGTTTCATGGAAATAATTCCATCTGCCTGTGTTTGAAGGTATGAATTTGCATTGAAAATTAGCACTTTGTGTTCATGCTACTGTTGGAGAAGCCAGACATCTCAAATTGTCTCCTTAGTTATGTTTTTTCTTCATTAGCGTCACTGGAGAGATACAAATGATTGCATATATACTGTGTGTCCTATAAATATACTTTGAAATGTCTTCTGTCATCTTCAAAATAAAACTCCTGTTTCAAAATTTGCTAGAATCTGTAACAATTTTGGGTTTAGTAAGCCTTGGGTTAAGCCCTAGAGTTCGAGTAGTTCTGGTACTAAAAATCACAGATGAATAATATTTCATGTAGCTTTTGATACCTTCCACAGTGCAGGGCAGTATATAGTGTAAATTTTAAATATTGTAGGAAATTACTGCTGCAAATTCTAAGAGTGTGCTGTCTAAAAAAACATTTCAATAAACTGAGAGGATGATTTGATACATTTAATTGCTTCCAAAGCCTAATTAAAATATCTATTTCCAATTAATATCCTAAAAATGATACATTTTCATTGATTACATTTCATAGTATTTTTGTGTTGACTGCCATTCTTCTCCAAAATCTTAATGAAGGAAAAATACCAAAATTTAATGCTTCCATTGTTTTAACTGCAGCACTATTGCCAGTATTGCTGTAAATGGTCATCATGGATTTGAAATGTGTACTTTTTCTGTAATTAGGAAATCAATAAACAGCTTGAGAAAATGAAGCAAAATCAAGAATGTGAAAGAAGAAAAAGGATAGCTGAAGAGAAACACAAGGAATGGGTCAAAAAAAAGAGAGAAGAGGTAAATATTGCTTCATCTGGAAATACTCTAGTACATGCCTGAGTAAGTCTGTGTAAAATTTACTCAGTCTGTTTGGACATCCATGTTTTCAGTTTGCTGAGTAAATGGCTGCTTTAACTGAAAATTACAAAAACATGCCAAAGCAGCTAAACATTTTATTAAAACTGATTTTTTTTTTCCTGTAAGGTACAAAGGGGTTTGTTGGATAACTGACAATTGTACATCTTGTGCAGTAGCCTTCTTCTGATTATAGCTGGGGTTTTGGTCTTTAATGTACCCAGACTTCCTAGGTTCAGTGCCCAGACATTATTGTTAAGTGTACATCTTGACTGTGTGCGATGTTTTGTACACCAAATAGATTCCAGAAGAAGGATTTAGTTAAATATCACCATGGACAGGCAAAAGAGTATTTACTATAGGATATGGTTTAGGAGGGATAATTGAGGTATGGGGCCAGATTGAGGGAATTCTCAGTAGACCACAGTTAGTAACTGGGAATTCCTTCAGTCAGTAACTAATTTCTGGGCGGGATCAAAAGTTTAAGTTCTCTTGAGGGGATACCTGAGTCCAGAGTCAGAAACAGACAGAATCGTGATCTTAGTGGGGCTCTGTAACAGCTCTGTCACACCAAGTGAGCACTGGATGACAGAAATGGGAACACGTGGGAGACCAGGGTGTGCTTGGCCCCTGGTAGTTCATGGGTGTATGTGCTCATCCTCTTAGGGTCTGTAGCAATACTGGTTGTTTACTGTTCTGTACTTCTGTTTCTGAATAAAATCAGATGAAAATTCACTAATTCACTAAAAATATCACAACAGCACTAGCTGGTTGGATGGGCAGACGTCGTGCATTTGTTTTCATGATTTTAGAACTCCTTCAGATTCAGCCTTGAACCACTAGAATAACATATATTTAGATCTCACCTAATTAATCTTAGTCTTAATGCTGGTTAGATAATTGGCAAAAAACCTCTGCAGAACCTATCCTGCTCTATTAATTTCTTATGATTTATATTACTAATTAAAGTACACAGGAAAAAGTAGATTTATTATTCAGCACATACAATTCCATTTTCCTCTTCCAAAATGAAAATTAAATTCGGGATGTCTGTAGCTATTCATTGGCTTGAAGGAGTTGGTCTGCCTCTTAAGATAGTTCCAGTTCAAAAGCAGAAGTTTTACTTCTGTCTCCTCATCACCCCTACCACTTCCTTTAACTTCCATAAATTTCTGCTTATTTGGGTTTTCCTTGGAACTTTGTGGATTTACTGGTTAACAATTTATGTTCTGTTGTCAGTGGGATTAGAAGGTCTTTTTTATGGTAATCACATCAGCTTAGAGGACAGGAGAAAAAACATACTCGTGTCTGGACTTTATCATATTATATTTTGGAAGCATAGGGTCATCCTTAGAGCATGTCCTGAGTGTTTAGAAAAGTAAACTGATTTTCATTTAAATCAGATGATTCATTGGCTAGTCTTTCCTATACACCACACTCAAATCAAGGATGAACTGAACTTAAAAGTTCAGCTGTCCACAGGATATCAGCATTTGTGCTGCATAGACTGTCCCACTTCCAAATTTCCGCAAGATTATTTATGGATCTAGACACAGACTGAGGGATAAATATGTCAATTCAGTGACTAAGATGCATCAAGATTTCAGCTATGGTTGAGGTAAGAGTCATGAGCACTGACAGTCGATGTAGTTTTCTTGGGGAGTGCATAGATATCTCCTGTTTGGAAAACACTTCATTTCCTCATAGAAGTATCAAAAGGTGCTTCTTGAGGCAAAACTTGCAGTATTTTTTACTGCAATTTGCATTAAGCACTCACCTTTTTTGAAAAACTCAGTTAATGATTCTGAGCCCTGGGTGTAGAGTGTAGAAAATGCTTTATGTGGCAAGAGGCAGTACTTCCAGGGATCTAATCTCTGTAATCTCCACAAGTCTATATCCTTTTCTATTGCTCAATACTGTAGTGATAAAAAAGTAAGGCACACTTGAGCATACATGAAACTTCTTCCTTCATCTTGAGCATCTAGCACCAGGAGACACTGCTGGAAGAGTCTTTGTACTGTGAATGTGAGAGACACATTTGTGTCAGAAGTAAAATGTTTGTATATGTGTAAAAGAATTCTGGTTTTCTGTATGTCAAGCCAGTATTTTTGCATGGCAGTTTTAGTCGTGATGCTCTCTCCAGCTGTTAAGTATAGTCCTTTAGGATGAGGTTAGGAAGCAAAGCTTGAATACTGTTTTTGTTCACTATTGTTTTTTTTTTTAATTATTTAATATAGATTAAAAATTATATGCTATTATGGTTTTCTTATTCTTCTAATCACTTTGCAGAAACTATTTTTGAAAGTAAAGGAATCCTGGCTCTTTAGTATTCTTCTATGAAAATAGCTTTTGTGGTTCTTAAAGGCTGTAAATGAACTAGAAGTAATACTTTGAAGGATGAGCCATCAAAGAACATTCTAAGCCATAAAATATGTTTATACAAATAATTGTTCATGGCAAAATATTTCAGCTCACTAGGAATTAAAAGCTTAATAAAATCAATTTTTAGGTACTGTCTTGGACCTAATAATGCCTTTAAAATTTTCAGTAAGATGCTGGATCTCTCCTGAACAAAAAGAGTCTTACTTTCTCTCCCTCTTAAAGTTGAGCCATTTGTGGGCAAACAGTAAATTGCCTGTTGACTTTTAAGCAAGTATCAATTAAAATATTTTAACTTTAAAATAACTCTAAGCATGCTTTTGATGCCTGAAGAAAAATGAACTTAACATGATTTTCTGTGTAACTGAAGCTTTTATTTCTGAGTTACTGTTAGATTTATTGATAAAAATGAAGTGGTTATGGTTAGAAATGCTGAGCAAGTAAATTTGGTGTTCAGTTCCTGTTTTATTGGAATTTCTGATCGTGTAATGTGAAGTCTCTTTCATTTGTACCATCAGATGTGGGATTGAACACTTTAGTAAGGTACCTGCAATTGTGAAATTACTGATTAAATCAAAGTACTGATTTTAAATCAAAGTGTGAAAGGCTTTAGAGAAATGCACTGTGAATGCATAAACTGTCAAAAGCTTGTAAACTTCCATGACTGTTTAATTCTTTAACATTGTCATCACAGTCAGAACCTCTTATGAATTGTTGCTGAATAAAATATATAGGATTAAAGATCAGGGATGATGACCACAGCATTGATTGTTGATTGCATTTAAAAAAAAACAACTCTGATTCACTGCCCTCTACCTTCTACGATCTAATATGGTATCTTCAAATCATATTTAATCCATCTTTACTGACTCTGCAAAGCTGCTTCATTTTTACAATGTCAATAGAACATGAACTTAGAAATATCTAGAGTATTCAATTCCTATATATGTGTGTACATATAAATGTTTATATATTGTTGTGGGTTAGCCCCAGGAGGAAGCTGAGACCCCCACATAGCCCCTCAGTTGCTCCCACCAGCATTTATTGCTGAGCAGTTTGGTCTGAGAGATCCCTTGGGTTGAATGGTGTCAGTTGTCCTGGCTGTGCCCCCTCCCAGCTCTCTGTGCACCCCCAGACTATGCACCAGTGGGGTGGGATGGGGTGAGAAGCAGAAAAGATCTTGAAGCTTTGTAGGCACTGCTTAGTGATAACTTGTTGTGTTATCAACAAATGCTATTTTGTTCAGAAATCCAAACACAGCGCAACAGAAGCTGCTGTGAAGAAAATTAACTCCATCCAAACCGAAACTCACTACATGTGTTATGTATATGTTAGCAACAATAACAGAAATCCCCAGAGGAATACTTGAATCCCAAAATAACTGTAATTCTGAAATTCTGTAATCCTTGTATTTAGTCTTTGCATGTAATTCTTTATGCTGTAATAATGTGATACCTAGCAAAATTGTAAGAGCACAAGTAGTGAAGTTACAATTTTTGCAGTGGAAAAACCAATTATTCTAATACCAATCTAAAATTTACCATAACATTTTTAATACTTTCTGCATTGTTGAATGGAGAATAAGGCTGCATTTCTTTTCTCTTTTTTTTTCCCTTAAAAGTAAATATGTCCAAGCAAGCATTAAAAATAGAATTTGTATGTTCAACTGTTTTTATGTTCTTTTTTTTCAATAAGTCCCTTTACTTACTGAAAAATACAGTTTTTAATGGAAACTAGGTACAGGATGAAAAACTTCCGTTTGAATGCTTTTTCATTGAAAATTTTGTTCTTATTATCTACTGTGCTGTTGGCTGTTAGTCGTCTTTATGAGAAACAAAAAGCAGTAAGACATGTATGAAAGCCTAGAACCAATACACTGTATAGTAATGAATGACAGTGCTCTTGAAACAGACTTCCCTTTTTGGTGTGCTGATTCCTCCTGGAAGAGTCACCTAGATGCCAACTCTTACACCAAAGGCTTTTTGTTTAATGTGTATTTTATCTTATCACGATTAATACAGAGCACAGATTGTTCAATAGCTTAAGCATGACTTTCAAGTTCAAAAGCTGTACTTGCTCATGCTCTTTCTTTCATCCAATGAGTTGTTAATTATTTTGTGAGGAATGGTACCACTACCACAGAAGGAGTGGAGAATCCTGTTATCCCAGCCTGCAGCTTGGGGACATGTTGAAATCTCCTCTGGCAGAAATGTAATGAAGTCCAGATCTTCCCTGTTTTAGGTTAATGTTCTTACAGCTGAACAGTTGTTGAGTCAAAGCACTGGTTGCTAATGTAGACCTGATGTCAGTTTAGACTTGAAAGAGATGCTAAAATGTCCACTTTTTTAAAAGTTGAAGAAGTATGATGTGAGGGAAGCTTCTAGTAGAAATGCTTTCCAGTCATGCGAACCAACTGCATTTAAGAATTGAAATCTTCTGTTTACATACCTAAATACCTAAGTCTGTCTTTACGTATCTACATTTTTTTGTGAGTCTGGGCTTAATTTCTTAAGGGTTTTTTTTTTTTTTTAATTTTTTCATATTGTGGGTCTTTTACTCTCTGGACTTGAAAAGTCTTTACACAGAATTTTTCTGTGATGTCATACATGACCAATGCCATGATTATAATTCTAGGTTGTACCTGAATCTTAATTACCTTTATATTTCTGTAAAGTAGAATGAACTGATTTCTCATGGTGAGTTTAGACTGAGTTTTAGACAGAGTTTTGGAAGAGGAGGTCAGTGTGACAGGTGAATATGAGTGCTCATGTATTTCAGCAGCATTTGTGGAGTCCACATTCTTTTGAAGATCGCAAGAGTGTTCCAGGAACCAAGTACACTAAAACTTTATGCTTGTCACATACATTGAGTCCCCACATGAAATGAACGCAGTGTGGGAGAAAGATCCAGTCATTCTCCAGTTCCCAGACTGCAGCAGGGTCCGCACTGACTTTGTGTGAACTTCAGCAGTAAATTGATATAAACCGGCTTCTGGAGAGACATCTGCAGCTTAGACCTTTGTTGACCTCATTTCTAGCCTCTTGGTTTTTTTCACGTGGAAATTCTAGAGACATTAATTAAAGTATTTGTGTGGGCTAGGCTTGGTCACTGAGTTGTGGTAGAAGGCAAAATTGGAAAGTAATTACAGTTGTTTAAATGACCCAGATGCTGAAAGTGTTTGATGTCCATGATTATATGAGGATAAACAAGTAAATTTGCATGTGTGTTCTGATGTTGGCAATGTGGGTTTTTCCTATATTTTTCCATCAGTCAGCATTAACTGATGCTAGAATATGCTAGCTGTCAGCAAACAGCTGTGAAGTAGAACATTTATCTGTGGAAAAAAAAATGTTGTCACATTCTGCAGGCCATAAGATAGAAAGGATTGCTTTGAGAAGTATCTTAAAAATATTAATCACATCATTAGTTTCTGGAAATATTTCTACTCAGTGACAGTCTACATAGAAAATGCAGAACAGAAAGCACCCCTGCACTTTACACATTCCAGCCTCTCATTTAGTCATTGATGTGAAAATACAGAAATACATATTTTAGTAATTTTCTTCCAGTTGGAACAGTTCCTCTGTTTCAAAAGCAATTAGGGTTGGTTTTTTTTTCCTGCATGGAAAATTATTTAATATTTCTACCTTCTGTCAGGAAGGAAGTGGGACGCTTCTTCAAATTTTAAAATCCTTTGACCATTCCCCACATACATGTAGATCTGTTTTTTCTTGACAAGTTAGTAGGTGGTACTGACTCAGTGAGAGGCACCATCACTGCTTTGTGGGACAGGTGTTTGTGTTGGGTGGGGGTTCCCAAGTACCGACCTAACCCAGACTTCATTTGGTTCTGATACTTGATAGAATCACAGCACAGAGCATGGAACCTTCAGGGTAGATTTGTATCCTTTCTCCTTAATTATGTGCTTGGGTAGGGTGGCAGGAGAACAAGCCTTTCTTCCAATGAGTAATTGGATGTTTTATAATCAATACCTTAATTTATATAATACCCACAACCATATTTTAGTGTACGTAAATTGACTAGTGGTTTAGTGAACAGATTGTGGCTGTTTGGAACACAAGATCAAAGAGAATTTTTAAAACCCAATCTAAAACAACACCAAGCATAAACAAATAATTTCTTCCCTCAGATCCACATGGAAGGAGCGTAAAAGAAGGAGTGAGGAACATTTACATTAATATGCACATTCATGGCATTTTTGATAGACTTTTATAATGAGGATGGGAGAAAAGCTGGGATGGTCAGGATGGCAGAAGTTTGACATGCAACAGGTTAATAAAGCAGCTGGGAGTGTGGTGTACTCTAACTTTATGAAGTTATCTGTTCTTATTGTGAGAGCAGAAAAATTTCTAGACAGTGTAAAGTCTGCAATTCTGCATGGATTCTCCCTGTCTTAAGGATGTCTCACTGGAAGTAAAACTTAGCAATAGTTGTGGCTTTCTTGGTAGTATGTATGGCATATTATTGTTTACACAGGACCTAATTTAACTTTGAGTCAGCCTAGATACTAGCTAAACTCATCTAAGTATTGTGATTTAAGATATATAATTTAAGAAGCTTCCTTGTCTTTCTTTTATAGTATTTAGAAAATTTTTTAGTCTATTTTCTGCTCATAATGGTTTTCCATTATGGAACCATTCCCCTAGGTATGGAAGTAGCCTTTTTCTTTCCGTTTTCTCCTATATTTATTTTCATGTCTTTTATACTATAAGACCCTTAACTAAGGACTGTAGTTTTGGATGATCCTTAGTTTTGTAACTCAATTTCATGTACATCAGAGGTAAGTCAGCCAACAACAAAATGTGCAAAAGCCACCTTCTCCCGTAGTTTAAATCACTGATTTCACCTATATCTCTCATCTACATTAATACTTTTTATGTGTCCCAGAGAACCATTTTCTCAAAATTGGAGTTGTTGGCACATTTGGGGAGTATTTAGTAATGAAGAGACAGAAAAACAGCTCTGAATAAAAGAGATTGAGATGAATTTTAGATTAATAAGGAGGGGAATTGGTTATTTGTTTTTTTTTCAGGAAGGTGATGTTTGAATAATTTGCCAAAAATACATTATTTTTTCTTTTCAACATTTTAAAATATGGAAGCGTTTGTTTCATGTTAAGAAAGATCTTGTTTCCATGCTTCATTAGCATAAAAACTTTTCAGAATCTCAACTTTTTTTAGTTCCCAGAATGAAATGTATTTTTTTCATTAGTCTTGGTTGTAAATAGTTTTATCACACGTACAGGCCTCACTGTTGTGAAGTCATATTAATAAGACCAATTGTTTTATAATTCTGTTCAGTTTTACATTCCAGAATATACATTGAAATTGGAGTGTATTCATATTTGAATGAATATGAATACAAAACAAATTAAGTTGATGTTTGCTAGAATGTATTAGAGGTGAAATGGAAAAAAACCCACCAAATAACAAAAAATCAAGGAGAAAATAGCTAGAAAACTAGCTAAAAAGTTACTTGAAATTGTTTTGTGAAATTGTGTGCATTGTGTATACAAAGAAGTCTGTAGTCAAATAAAAATATTTTAGAAGAGTATACCAGAGCAGTACTACTGAAAGTGTCCTTGTGATTTTAGGTGAAGAAACATCCACCTTGGAGATTATGGTAGAGAGAGCTAATCTTTGCATAGCTTATAAAAGGAGGTGGGTGGGGTGCACTGGGGGGACATCTCACAGTGCCTAGTACAGCTGCTGATGTTAAAATTATAGTAATGCTTCTGGTGTTGGCAAACAGAACAGGATACACTAATTCCAGCAGTTCTGTAAACTGGCTTCTTTCCTGGCAGAAATGAGGTAAGGGTGTTGCAGAGCAATATATGCTGAAGTTTTTATTCTGTGTGTGCTACTTTATTGGATTGTTGGTAGTTTTGGTGTGGGGGAGACAAGCACTGAACCAGCAGATACCCTGTTTTAGACCAGACTGAAGGAATTGTGGTGGTCCCCAGCTGCAGTATTATGGTTTCTCTTTCATAATGCATAATTGGACTTCCGTAAGTGCAGTAAACCTGGGAAAAATGTGGGGCAGGGGCACATGGGGAGAGCTCTAGTTTTCTGCCTTTTTGTTCTTTTAATGGGAAAAATGGTGGTGTATAATGGCAAAATGAGAATAGGAGTATATTCCTGGTTTTCTTGTGAATGTGTTTTTCCCATGTTTCATTTATTGATTATACTTTGCAGCTGTAGCTCTAGACACTTGATATCCATACTGCCAACTGTAATAATTCTGAGTCAGTATAAGTTTCTGCTAAATTACTTACCTCCTTTGTTCAAGAGGAGTGTGCAGGGAAGTGTATAAGTAGAAGATTTCTTAAAAGAAAAGCAGCATATTTTTTCAACAACTCTTTCCTGTTAAGGGGAAACTGGTCTTAAGTCTTGTGCCTCTCCTCCAAGTCATGTGTGCAGCTTGTCTGGTAGATTATTGCTTCTGTGCGAATATGTAGTTGCTTCAGAGCTAAGTGAGTAAAGCAGAAATAGTATCAAATGAGTAGATTCCAAGCACTTCATAAAGGTTACAAGAAACAGAAATGAGAGCTATTGTTACTCTTCAAATGACAATACCTCCCTCTCCAGATCAAGAAAAGGCCAATGGACACATAGTTCTTTGCTTAGAGAAAAATCCTCAGAACATTACTGTTGGATACACACACACTGAAAAGATGTAGAAGTGAACAATACCTCTGGTGTATTCTGTCTTGAAAATCATACAGGCAGCAATTTCCACACTCAGGTTACCATTTTGCCTACCCTAAAATGTGTTTTCTCGTTTTCCCTTTCATAATTTGAACAGGAGAAATGTGTAGATTGATTTATTGAAGTAGTTCCCATGTGAATAAACTAGAGAGTATAAAAAAACTTAATACCACAAAACATGAACTAGATTTTTGTGTGAACTTTTTTTCTATTAATTTATGCTTAAGTATGCTGAACAATCTGCATGTCTCAATGACTCTTAGAAGGGGGCAGTTTACCTGACTTCCATTTGCAGCTGTAGTTTGCTCTAGATTCACTGGCAAGTAAAGCTAACACACCATTGTTGAGAATTGCAATGTGTATTTCATTCCCAGAAATATTAAGATGTGTCTGAAGTGTTTAAAAAAAAATCTCTGAATAAATAAAAGAGTAGTAAATCTGAAGAGACCTGAAAGTAAAATTTTTATCATCTTTTTTGACAAATTTATATGTCTCTCACACCTGAAATCTAGTGATGAATACGCTCTCACTTCAGAGAGCTTACAATATCATGTATGTTTTCAGGTATATGATAATTTTCTTTATAATTGTGTAATAAAATTAACTGTATTCCTCAAAAGAATTGGTCATTGAAAAACTTTTGTTCTGTTTCTTTGACATGTTTCACATAGGAAAGAAGAGAAAGGAAACGAAAGCTGAGCAAAGAAATGGTGGAAAAAGTCACAAGGGAACTAGAAAAAATGCAGTTACAAGAAAAGGCTGACATAAAGTATAAAGAATGGTTAAAGAAGAAGAGAGCTGAAGAGGCAGAAAAGAAGAAAAAAGAGAAGGTATTAATGAACTGAGTTACTTAATCTGTAATTTATTACAGATTAAGATTTGATATATTCAAATCTTACATTGAATATGCTGACATCAAATGGCAGTATTGTACATGAAGAAAAATCTTTCAGGAGTTGCCATGTTAATGCATTCAAGACACTGTGGTATGGCCAGCAAAGTAAGATGTATATTAACGCACTTTGTTAATAGCCTTTGATTTTTTTCTCAGGGAAACAATTTTTTCCAGGAAGCAATGTGGAGGTTGGTTGTTGGTTGTTGGTTTTTTTTTCAGACTTAAAACAAAAAATTTCCATTGTTAGGAAAAGGTGCTTGTATTTGAAGAAATATTTGAAATGTATTCAGCAGTCTGGAAATCTGCAAAAAATTATTTACTATTTTGAGTATATTGTACAGGGCTTTGTCTAGGAGTACCTTAGTATTTTTTATTTTTAGGAAAAAGAAAAAGAGCGGGAGGCTGAACTACTGGAAAAGAGAACAAGATCAGAGAAGATCTTTAAGGAGTGGCTGCAAAATTCTAGAAATAAACCACAACCTGCTTTAAATGGTTATGGTTTCCCACATGGGAAGTCTTCAGGTTTGTATGTATAGTACACAAATATGTAGTGACTTCAGTTGGTGGTTCCTTCCTTCTAATATTTTAATGTCCAGTGAACGCTGTTTAAGATACTCATCTAGTATTTTGGCACATAGGAATTATTACTTATACTATGGTATAAGTCAGGGAAACAGATTGAGAACTTTGGTGTATTTTCCTTAGCTTTTTTTTTAATTGGAGAGAAAAATAAGATTATTTGAGATAATTATGTGGCATACCAAATTATAATTTTTTCTGATTTTTCTTACCAGGCATAGGAATCACTAGAGCAAATCACTGCATCTTGTGAAGCAAATTAGTTAAGTCAGCATCCTTGTAAAGTTAGGTTTTGTGTTACAGAAGGTGTGTGTCACCTTAGCACATCTGAATCCCCCTTAGAAAAGAGGCGGATGTTGGGACACACGAGCAATTAGAAGCTGACAGAAGTCCTTTCTGAAAAAGGAGATGGGGCATCAACCTGTATGCTGAGCTAAAATTTCCTTTCTGTTTTGCTTTTCACCTGCATCGCACCTCCTTGGCTTCTGTAATCCTATTCCTTTTTTTTGTTTGAAAACATGTTATTTTTCTATGCAACAAAAATAATTCCTTCTATTTGACTTTGAAACAGAAATAATTTTGAGACCAAAATTCTGGTCTCTGAATATTTGAGAAACGTGTGAAACACGTAAACAGGTGAACAACCTTTACTCTTCTGCTTACATTTATTTGTAAATAGTGATATACCTTGCTGTCATGTTTTGGTTGGACCTGCATTTCATACTGACAGCTGCAATCATTTATTTAAATGATTTTTGAAAAATATTTGTCTACTGACTTGTGTCATTCAGTATAATGTATTACAAGCTTTGAAGTATCCATCATATGGTTGGGTAAAACAAAGTAGCCAATTTGTAGGCATTGACAGTTTTTAAGAACACAAAGGACTGAGTATTCAATCTCATTATTATTTTAAGTAGAAGTGAAGCATATGCCAATTACTGTTTAAAAACCAAAAAGGTAGAATATGTATTACTTTGAATCACTTAAATTATGTGATGTGCCTGTGCTTTCTCTGAAGACATTGTGTTGTATTTAGTCCAGATAGTTACTATAACTGCTTGCATTGGAAAGCTTGTAGTGTAAATATTCCTTCGTAGTTACGTCTTTTTTCTAAATGTTTTAGGGAGTGCTGATAGAAATTTGTATCCAGCTCCAGCATATTGTAACCCCATTCCTTGGAAACCAGTACATGTGCCTCCCCCGAAGGAAGACAATGTTCTTACCATGAAGAAGAGTAAGAGACCTATAACTTGTCAGCTGCGTGCATCTTTACCAATGGTGATTTCTGAGCCCAGGAGTAACCCTTGTGTTGGATCTCTGTGCAGGAAGAAGTTATAGTCCAGAAAAAACGTTCCTAAAATCTTGAGCCAATTGGGCCATAAATGTGAAGTTCTATGTAGTTATATGTCCAAAGCAGATTGCCTTGTGCCTTACTTTTTTTATTTCCACTTTTGTGAGCAGGTTTTGTGTTTACTGCTAGTTGACCAATCAAGTTTTTAATGTTTTTTCTATATTGCATTTTGGTTTAAAAAAAAAAAGGAAAAGATAAATTGTAATGGGACTGTACCTCAAGGCCAATAAAATGTACAGGATTGTTACTTTCTTTCCTCTCTTTTTGTTGAAGGAGTTATTTTGTATGTGTAATTATTCTTTTGGTAAACCGGCTAAAATTACTAAATAACTAGCTTATAATAA
>VWZU01015295.1:33018-48730 GCA_013397095.1 Sterrhoptilus dennistouni
TTGGTGCTCCCCAGCCTTGGTTTGGGGTTCTTCAGTATCAGTTTGGGGCTCCTCAGTTTGGGGTTCCACAGCTTTGGTTTGGTGCTTCTCAGCCTTGGTTTTGGGCTCCTCAGCATCAGTTTGGGGCTCCTCAGTTTGGGGCTCCACAGCTTTGGTTTGATGCTTCTGGGATTTGGTTTGGTGCTCCCCAGCTTTGGTTTGGGGCTCCTCAGCTTCAGTTTGGGACTTCTCAGCATCATTTTGAGGCTCCTCAGCATCAGTTTGGGGTGGCCTGGTGCTGGTTTGGTGCTCCCTGGGTTCAGTTTGATGTTCCCCAGCTTCGTTTTGGGGCTTCACAGCTTTGCTTTGTGGCCCCTCATCTTCTGTTTGGTGCTCCCCATCTTTGGTTTGTGGATCTCAGTTTGGTGGTCTCCAAATACAGTTTGGTTTTCCTCGGGTTTTTTTGGGGATTCTCCAGCTTTGGTTTGAGGGTCCTCATCTTCAGTTTGGGGCTCCACAACTTCATTTTGGGTGATTTTGGTGCTCCTCAGCTTCAGTTTGCTGGTCTCCAGGTTCAGTTTCTCCCCCTCAACTTCAATTTGGTGCTGCTCAGGTTCAATTTGGTGCTCCCCGTGTTCAACTTGGGGTCGCCCAGCTTTGCTTTCAAACTCCTCATCTCCATTTTGCTGCTCTCCAGCTCAGTTTCCCATCCCACCACGTGCACCGTGGTGGCTTCCTCAGCTCTGACTTTTGCATCTGCCTTTATTTAAGCCTTGACCAGCCGTCCCTGGGCTCGGCCCAGCCCGTGGGGGGTGTTGAGCACATGGGGCTGAGCACAAGGGGATGACGCAAATGCCTCTTCAAGGGCACAAGATGAAACAGCTGCTCGGTTTTCACTCCAGATGTGCCGTGGGAGCCCTGCTGAGGGGGGCACAGCCTCCTGCTCCCCCACAGGCTCTGCCTTGGGAAGGGCCACCAGGTTACCTGGGCTCCCCAAAAATCCATCCAGGTCGGGCTGGGGAGGGCTGAGAAGATGCGTGATGAGTTTTGCCGCAGCAGCAGAACTCTGCTGTGCCTTTAACGAGTGAAAAGTGATTTATTTCTTGTAGGAGAGGTGCAGGAGGTAAATTACCTTTCATGTCTCCTCTGAGGAAGGCCAGGTATCTGGGAACTGCCATGAGGTTACCTGGGCTCCCAAAAATCGCTCCATGTTGGGCTGGGGAGGGCTGAGAAGATGCGTGATGAGTTTTGCCGCAGCAGCAGAACTCTGCTGTGCCTTTAACGAGTGAAAAGTGATTTATTTCTTGTAGGAGAGGTGCAGGAGGTGAATTACCTTTTGTGTTTCCTCTGAGGAAGGCCAGGTGCCTGGGAAGGGCCACCAGGTTACCTGGGCTCCCAAAAATCCATCCAGGTAGGGCTGGGGAGGCTGAGAAGATGCGTGATGAGCTTTGTCCCAGCAGCAGAACTCCGCTGTGCCTTTAACGAGTGAAAAGCGATTTATTTCTCATAGGAGAGGTGCAGGAGGTGAATTACCTTTCGTGTCTCCTCTGAGGAAGGCCAGGTGCCTGGGCAAGGTGACCCTGTGGCCCTTGTCCCCTCCAGCCCGTCCCAGCTGCGGCGCGAGCGGGAGAAGCCGCGGGAAGCGAGGGAAGACACTTCCTCCAGCGGCGGATCTGAGGTCACCTCCTGGCCCTTGATCCCTCCAGCCCGGGGTATTTGGGTCAGCGGGGAAGCACAGCTGAGAGCGACGTCCCTTCCTCCCCTCTCCCTGGAGATTTGGGTTTTTAAAGGAACAAATGGGTTTGGCTTCAAGTGGTGTACTCTGATTTTTTAATGATTTTTTTTTTGGAACAATGAGATAAATACCGGCGGGGTTTGGATCTGCGTCTCAGAGTGGTGAGATTTTCTTCCTTTCTCACCTTCCTGCCCCTACCTTGCTCTGCTCTCAGAAACCTTTTTGTGCTTAGGAAAATGCCAGCAATGGGGGAGTTTGTCATCTTGTTGGATGGTCTGGCTGGAAAGAAAGCTGATCTGGTGTCCAGGTGGGACCGCCTGGGCTGACCCTGAGGGCCACAAAGACACAGACAGGATGTTCACAGCCTTCAGGGACCGCTCAGCATCACCACTGCAGGGGGAGCTGAGCTCCTCCAGCCCCAGTTTGCCCATCCTCCTCTGCCACAGGGTTCCCAGGAGCTTTGTCACCCACTGGTAGGAGGAGCAGAAGGTGGCCAAAGCACTCCTGGTCCCTCCTCCACTCTGGGCACAGTTTGGTGCTGTTGGACTGATGGACAAATGGGTGACCTCCCCAATTTTCACTGTCGTGAACCCAGGGTGAGTGGTGTTGAGGAGGTTGGATCATCCTGGCCATGCTATTGCAACAGCTGGAAGTGTCCAAGGCCAGGTTAGATGGGACTTGGGGCACCCTGGAATAGTGAAGTGTCCCTGTCCATGGCAGGGGGTGGGACTGGATGATCTTTATGGTCCCTTCCAACCCCAACCCTTCTGATTTTATGGTTCTGTGATCTCCTACACCACTGACGCACTGTTCCCCTTGGAGAACTTCAACCACTGCATTCCCTGTCCATGTTGAAGGCCACATTCCTTTGGATCAACCATGGGCTGCCTTTGTTATGCCAAGGTGGGAAGGAGGAATTTGTGGAGCTTTAGCTGGAGTTTTCCCCTTTTGTGAGAGCTGCTGGTGGAATGTTCTCCTTGGTCAACAACTCTGGGCTCTTCCCCTACCCCGGAGCATCCCTGGGACCACCAGGAAGGTGCCATCAGCTCTGAAAGTGGTTTGAACTGGGGTGGCAGCTGGGGCTGGTGTTTTCCCCCAGCTCCCTGTGCCCTGGGGGGGTCCTGGCTCCTCAGCTGCTCCTTCAACCCCTTCAGGGAGGGCTGTGGTGGGATGGACAGGTCTGGGTTCAATGTAACTCTCTGTCAAGCAGAGAGGTGGTCCTCAAGGAGAGGCAACACACCTTGAGTCACCTCTAGTATCAGCAACTCCCAAATCAAAAGTCAAGTGCATTTCCCCTCCCCAAAAGCAGAGTGCTTTCATGCCTTTTTTTCTTCTTTTTTAATCTAAAAATATGGTTTCTGAAGCATTTTATGCTTCTATCAAGACACCTCTTGCGTGTCTCATCTGTCAAAGCTGTTTCTGTCAAGACATCCTGTCACCAGCCAGCTCCCCCCATGACACCCAGCTCCAAAACCAGCCCCTCCAGCTGGTGCTCCCAGGAGCTGGTTGGACTCACAGCACCCTAAAAACACAACCAAGTCTTAACCCGATCCCTGTCAAAGTTCTGGCAGCTCCTGGGCTCCTTCCAGCCCCATCCTCAGCTGGATTCTCTCCACAGCTTCTTTTAGGACCTGCCTGATAAGACTCCATGCCTCATGTGGGGGCTTGTCTGTGTGTTTCCATATCTCGCCCAGCTTATCAGCCACAGAGGGTGGGAGGTGTGGCCAGGCTGGGATTTAACCATCCCATCCAAAAACTCTCTGGAAATCACCAGAAGCAAAATTCATCCCTTTTTTTAAATTTTTTTTCTCATGTAGCTTTAAATCAAGAGGCGACTTCTCCAGCGTTGGAGGAGCTGTAGGAGGGGGGAAGGTGCTGAGCCCTGCCTGGTTTTTATTGGACGTCACATCCAGCAAAGTCCAGGAGAAACTTCAACACCACAGATTGCCAAAAATAAATTTCTTTTCCCTGGAGCTGATCCAAGGACTATGCCCAAAGGGGTTTGGGGCTAAGCCTTCACCTGAACTCCATTTTTTCCCCACCCTGTGCTTTTCTGCCATGACTTTTCCCTCCATCCTTCCTAACTCAGGTGAATGGAGATAAAAACAGAGGGGGAAAAATGTGCCCCCCACTCTTCGGGGGTGTTTTGGTGTGGATCAGAGGCAGTTTTCTCCTGCCCCCAGATTTTGTCAAGGTTTCCTTCCAGTGCTGGAGCTGGCCCAGCCCTCCCGGCTTCCCGGGGCTCCGCTGGGAAGCGCAGGGAAGACAAAACCCCGCTCTGGAAGTGAGGCTATTGTTCTTACTAATTTTAACTGGATGTTCTTCCCCAAGCCTATTTTTATTCATTGCTTGTGGTAAGCCCTTTCTCTAAGGTAGAGCAATTTGCCACAGGACTCCTTTTTTTTTTTTTTTAATTTTATTTTTTTTTTTTTAATTTTTTTTTTGGTGTGTTTACCAATTTTAATTGCGAGATATCTCCTTTTTACAAACCCAGAGCTGGAGGAGCTTTTAAACACCCATTGCTGAGGCTCCTACCCTGGGTTTGCTTTGATCTCTGCAGGTGAGTGGTGCATTTTTGGGGCCAGAGATTGATCCTGCCCATTTGCGTGTAAATCCCCGGGGCTATTAAGATCCGAATCTGGCCCTTTAAATTTAATACTTCGCTTTATGCTTTTATTTCCGCGTTTCTTAAAGTAATTTCCAAAAATAACAAACTTCAAACATGACGGGGCCATCTAACGTTTTTTACTGCCTTGGCTGGAGTAGAAGGAACATTTCTGGAAGTATATTATCCAATTTTAACGAGCCTTTCCCATCCTGGCGTGGCTCCCACCCCTCACCCCTCTCAGAGCTGTTTTGGACGGTTCTTTGGATTTGTGCCACCTAATCCTATTAGAGGGACTTTCTTTACACTGTGCCTTGTGTTTATAACCAAGAAAATCAGCTGGAGAGAGAGGGGGGTCTTCTCCCTCTCCCTTCCCCTCTCCTGTCTTTTTTTTTTTTTATTTTTTTTTTGCCTGGAGCTAGGAGAGCCCAGCCAGTCCCACGAGGTTTCTGCTCAGCCTTTGCTTTTCATTTTATTGCTCCACTCTGCATTTATTAAGGAAGATTTTTTTTTTTGAAGTAAATTGGGTCCTTGTGAACTTATAATTAATTTGGAAAGGGTCAGCTCTTCCCAGCCCTGGGGAGGGCTCCTTTGTGTGGTCCTTTTGTGAAAGGCAGAGGTTGGAGAGGCTGTTCTATAGCTGGGATTTGCTTTTAATAGGGACCTGGCTATTTTTGAAGATCTCACGGCTCTGGAAGGACCACGAGGGTGTTTTTATGCTGTGATGAAAAGGTTTGCAGAGCCTTTGGCTTAGGTGCAAAAAAAAACCCAAAACCAAAACAAACCAACCCTGAAAGAGGTAAAAAAAGTTAAAAAGGACCACAAGTCCTGGGGCTGTGCTTGCCAGCCCAGAACCAGCACCTGGAGCTTGGAGATGCTCCAGGAGGTCCCCCCACTTTGGTGTAAAGTAGGGCTGGGGGCCTCTTGTCCCTCTGTCCATCCTGCTCTGCCCCACACACCACCCAGGGGACCTCTTGCTTCTCCTCAGAGCTGGTAGAACTCAAATTCCCTTTCCTTACCACATTGCTTTTCTTGAAATCCTGCCTTTCCTCCCCAAAATAGTCACTTAAACCATTAAAAGGAGAAGGTGGAGGGCAGGGAGAAGACAGTGGACGGGAGGAAATGGTCTCAAGTTGTGCCAGGAGATGTTTAGGTCAGATATTAGGAAAAATTTCTGCACTAAAAGGCTGGTCAAGCACTGGCTCAAGGCAGTGATGGAATTGTTGTCCCTGGAGGGAATTAAAAGCCATGTGGATGTGGCACTTGGGAACATGGGTCAGTGCTGGGCTTGGCACTGCTGGGGCAATGGTTGGACTTGAGGATCTTAAAAGGCTTTTCTGACCTTAATGGTTCTATGATGGGCTGAAAAATAATCTGTGAATAATTAAAGTTTCTGGAAAAAGAGACAGACAGACAGACACAGACAGTGGGTTTTTTAGAGTGGGCTGGAAGGAGACAGGGCATGATGGTCCCACTAGGACATGGCCTGGCAAGGTCAGGGGTGGAATTTAACCTGGGATAAATGTGTGTCCATCAGCTTGGCTGAGCATGGGAGAGGGGAAGGTGAGGAGTGCTGACTCTGGGGGCTGAGAGAGGGGTGAGTGTGCTCCCCAGGAATGCAGGGCTGTAATTCAGCATAGGGAACTCTCCCTTGCCAAAGCTGGGGAGCAAAGGGCTTGGAGGAGCTCAGGGGACTTTTGGCTGTGGAGATTCCTGATGGAAGTGGCACCAGTGGGGCAGCAAAAGTTGTTTGGAAAGAGCATTGAAACTTGCTGCCTTCCCTGGGACACAGTAACCCAGCAGAGGGGAATACAAGGAAAACCTGTCCATACTCCATCATGGTGGCCCATCCATGGTGCCACCAGGTCTCTGTGTTGTTTGTAAGTTACACTGTTAATTAACAGCACTTAACACTGTTAATTAACTGTGTGATGGGGCTGCCTCTCAAAGCTGCACTGGTTGATTCCCCACTGCCCCTGTTGGATGTCCCACCCTGACCATCACCTCTCTCCTCTCTCTCCCCAGCATGGGTTGGCTCGTTGGCCATGGGGATGATTTTTTTCTACTTTCCCATTGCCAGCTGTTAATTAACTCTGTTATGGGGCTGCCTCTCAAAGCTACACTTGTTTCCTGGGTGATTCCCCACTGCCCCTGTTGGATGTCCCACCCTGACCATCACCTCTCTCCTCTCTCTCCCCAGCATGGGTTGGCTCGTTGGCCATGGGGATGATTTTTTTCTGCTCTCCCATCACCATTTGCTAATTAACTATGAGATGGGGCTGCCTCTCAAAGCTCCAGTTTTTCCCTGGTTGATTCCCTACTGCCCCTGTTGGATGTCCCACTCTGACCATCACTTTTCTCCTCTCTCTCCCCAGCATGGGTTGGCTCGTTGGCCATGGGGATGATTTTTTTCTGCTCTCCCATCGTCAGCATCTTCACCGACCGCATCGGCTGCAGGACCACGGCGGCCATGGGAGCCACCATCGCTTTCATCGGGCTCCTCTCCAGCTCCTTCACCAAGTAAGGCTGTGCAGGGAACACCTTTGGAGAGCTCCTCTTCCTCTCTGTTCCCTTGAAAACCCCCTGCCAACACATTGCTGCTGCCTTTGGGGGTGGTTCCCATCTGCATGAGAGGTGTCTTGGCATCCCTACAGCTCCTGTTCCCCTCCAAATTGAACCTTGTGTCCTTAGGTAAAAAGAGAGAGAGTTTTTCCCAAGCAAAGGATTGTATTTTCTGGGATTTCAACACTCAGGTCCCTCATTTGATCTTTACAACAGCAGGAGAGGTTGGTGTGCCTCTCGCAGGCAGCTCCAGAAAGGAAATCACAGAGAAAACTGTTCTCCTCTGCAACCGTTTTCACATTTGGTGCTGAAAGTAAATTAATGCTTAAAATAATATTTGGTGGATTAGGCCTAAGAGGGAGTTTCTGTGCAGGGCAGACAGGGAGGGGAAGGCAGACAGGGTTTGGAGCAGTTCCTGCCCTGGCTGGTGTGTCTGCAGGAGCACAGGGCCACTGCTGCTCCTTGTTTTCCATGCCTGATCCCATGCCATGAATTTCTGCTGGCAGGCACTGCCCAATGTGCATTTGGATGGCAGGTGTAGCTTGTGTGTCTTTCCAGCCCAGAAATTGGGGTTGGCGTCGTTGTGGGAGCAAAAAGAGGTCACCTCTGGGGTGATTTATGTGACACTCACTAAACACAGTCTCAGAGGCTCCATGGAGAAACCTCTAAAGCAGCATTTGCCCCACTATATCTGAACAAAAACATAGTTTTGGATTTCAGTTAAAATCAAGATTGTTTTAATTAAAATGCCTCAAGGAGTGGGTTTTTAAAGCAAATGCACACCAGTTTCCAGAGGGCGACTCGCCCGTGCTGTGCTCCTCCTGGTCAGTGAGACCCTTGTGCTCCTCCTGGTCAGTGAGACCCTTGTGCTCCTCCCAGTCCTGTTTCCCTGGATCCCCAAGTCCTCATCTGTGGCTCCCCCCATTATTCTGGGAGTGGGGATCAGTTCTGATCCCCAGGCAAACCCCCCAGGACAGTGGCCAATTGCAGATGTGATTTTTGTGATGCCAAAACCATCTTTGGCAACATCATGGAAAGAACCACAGTCTGCACCTTCCTTCAGGTGCCACCTTTTGTGTTTCCTAAAATCATAACAAAAGGTGAGGGGGGCCCTGAGAGAAGCTGTGCCTTGGCATGCAGATCACAGGAGCTTCCTATGCAATCCTGCTTTCCTTCTGATCAATGGAGCTTGGACTTTTCTCCTCTCTCTACTGTAAAATGTTGCAAAGAAAAAGGGCTCGTGGCACCACACCGCTGCTTAAAAAAAAATAAAAATAAAAAAAAATCAAACAGTCCAGGCAGAGAGTATAATTTCCAGGAGAGCTACAGGACTGAAATCCCCATTTCCTGCTTCTCACTCTCAGGCCACATTCCTCTGGCTGCCTTTTAAGGGAGAAAGGAGCCCCTTTGCAGCTGGACCGCAGCGAGGGAAGCTGCAATGGCAGAGCTGAGTGGGGCCAGGGGAAGAGCAGGGAGGCTGTGGGGTTTGGCAGTGCTCCATCCCAATGGTGAAGGCTGCTCATGAAATTCGGGGCTTGTGGCTCCACCTCTCCCAGAACAATGGAGAAGCTTTTTTGTGGTCCCTCCACCACAGCTGGAGATTGTTCTCCTCGCATACAAGTGCTGGTGCAAAGGGACACAGCCTGGCTTTGGTGGGCTCAGGCAGAGCTGGATTAAGGCTCATCCATCCCCTCTTTGTCTCCTGGTTTCTCTAAAATGGGTTTGTTTTGTCCAAATGGAGGAGCAGCCATTCCCAGCACTGCTCCAAAAACCCTCTGAGCCACCAAGAGTGTGTGGCAAGACCAGGCCAGTGCTTCTTGTCTCAAAACATTGGGAATTTTGTATGAAAACCACTAAAGAAACCAAATATGTCGAAAAGCAAAGCTCTGGGGAAGGCTGGATGGGGTCAATGTGAGGCTTTTCCTCTCTCCTGCCTTGCTCTGAGGTGTCTCCTGCACTCACAACCAGCTCAAACCACCAGAGACCTTGTGTGCTCTCAAGAAAAGAGAAATCCCAGTTAAGGCTTTAGCTTCCCTCCAGTTTAAGGGAGTTGGTTTAGCATGAAGAATGGGAGGTGATGACCAGCTCAGCAGGGCTGTCTTCACATGCCCCCAATGCCCTCCCAGCCCTCCTCCTCTGCACTGAGTGTTCTGTAGGGAGGGCTGGGTCCCTTTTCACCTGCTTCTCCTTCTCCCCACAAGTTCTGTGCAGAGGAATCCCCCGAACTTCTGCCAGCAAGGATGAACCAGGGCTGTTCCCAGTGAGAGCTGGAAGCAAGAGGCAGTTGATGGAGGGAGAGCTCCTTGTCCCAGGAGAAACAATTATCCATTGGCAACCTCACAATCTGAGGAGACAATGCCGCCCTTCCCAAGGACAGCAGCTGGAGGATTCCCAGTGAGCAGGCTGGGAAATCCTGGCTCCTTAGGAGCTCCCTGCTCATGCAGGGGTGTCTGAGCATCACCAGGGAGCAGATGGGAATTGTGGCATTTGTCTCCCTTTACCTGACACATCAGTTGAGCTTGGCAAGGCTGGTCTTGATGCCTTGGGAAGGCTGACCTGGAACAGAGACTGGACAGAGCTAAGAGAATAAAACAGATTTTTATTGAAAGGCCTTTAGGGTTCACCTTGGGCAGGATGAGGTAGACCCAAAATGGTAACAAAATGGATGGCCAGTCATTAGATCTTATATTTTTATAAGTTTTGGTCCATTTGCAAATTGGGCTTTAATTGTCCAATTCCAGCTCCAGGTTGTGAGGTTCCATCCTTCTTGTTTTCTCTCTTCAGTCCATTGTTGTTTGTGCTGTTGGGCTGAAAGTTGTCCTTGGTCCTCAGCTGGAAAAGGATTTGTTTTGTCTCCCTGCTCAGTGAAGGGAGCTTATCAGCACTTAATATGAGGGTCAGCACTACATTTCCAGGCAGCACACAATCTGAAAATATGAAAGCTAAAGTTTAAGGCATCCCTGTGACCAGACCAGACCAGGGCTGGTGTGTGGGAGGTCAGACACAGCCACAAGGCCCAGCTGCTTGCCTGGCTCCCACACAGGGGGCTTCTGATGTGGTTTTTGCTCTGGAGTGGATGGAAATTGCCTTTCATGACAGCCATTTGTCTCGGAGCCGTCAGGCACGGCGACCGTGTTCTGCTTGGCAGGCTGGAAGGGGTGAGCGTGTAATGGAAGGAATGATGAGCTTGTAAAGGTTTTCCCAACTTCCAGCTGCTCTGGTAGATGTGGGCTGCTGTCTCCTCACTTGCTTTGGGAGCAGCACTCAGTCTTGCTCCGAGGGTTGGAGCACAGACCCTGTTTGTACACAACACCCTGAGCTGCACAAAGGGTTTTCTCACACTTTCCTCCCATGGCAGATCTTTGCAGCTGGATGTATGGCATGGGTTGAAGAAAAAAAAAAATTCCTTCATCTGAAGAGAAACACAACAGGTTGTTTGTGCTGCCTAAATCCAAGCTCCTTTGTCAGCTGCTTCTGTTGGGAAAATTGGGCTGGAAATTGGGAAGCAGCTCCTTCCAAGGGCTTTCAAGACTCTCCATCTGCTCTGTAGAGCAGCCACTTCACTCCCTCCTCAAGTGCAGCCACCAATGTAAGGTACAAATGAGATCTATTAACTGTCTAATTTAAGCTCTCAGAGGAGCTTAAAGAAGAAGAAACTTAATTAACCAGCCTGGAGCCTGGGCAGAAACACCACATTTCCTTCTTACGTGCCTAATAACCAGCAGGGTTGGTGCCTTCTGCTTCCAGACACCGGGCACAAAATGTTTTCAATTAGTCCTTTCAGTGGAAAAATTAAAAGGATTTCTAGCTAAAAATACCCCACCATCCCTACCTTAGAAAAAAATCTTGTTTGCTGTAATTTAAAAACCACTGAAGTAAGGTCAGCTTTCCCAGGGAGGCCAGGTTGGCTGCTGCCTTCTCCTGGTGGCAGCCAGCACTCCCCAGCTGTCGCCCCTGATTTTCTTGCTTTCAAGTGTTTGAGCCTTTGCAGCACCATCCTCACGCTGCTTGATGTAAACAACGTTGGCTCTTAGAATTTATCTGTACGTTTTGCATAGTTGTTCTCTGAGAGGAGAACTCGATTGAAAGTAAGTGACCAATCAGGTCAGGAGGTTGTGACCTCCTTGGGCCAATCCTGGCCCTTTGTAAAAAGTGTATATAAGTAGAATTGGAGTCAGATAATAAAGAGCCTTCCATGTTTGACCCTGCTGCTGCCTGCTGTCCTCTGGGAGGGTCCACACCCACATGACAACGTGTTGCCCCTCAATGAAGAGGTGTCTTGTCTCTGCCTCGACAGTGAAGGGTTTGGTAGCAGAATGAACCTCACCCATCCCTGNAGTGGGGGAAAAGCGAGGGGAAAAAACCCCTCCAATGTAACACCTTTTATTGGGGGGAGGAACTCGGGGATGGGTTTAACTGGGGACAAATCAGGGGCCAACGGGGCATGGCTCTCTGGATAAATGACACACATTGTAACAAATTAATAACTCTGGTGGGGAGACAGCTGAAGTCTTGCCCAATCACTTGGGGTCCTTATTGGAACTTTCCAGACTTTTGGGAGAGACCCCAAAGTGACAGACAAGGCCCAGGGGCTGGATAACATCTGACTGACACATAACTGGGGTTGGGGTAAAACCAATAAGGGTGGAACATGGGTGACATGGAACAAACCATTACAACTTATAAAAAGAATATAAAACAAGGAACAAATACATGCACAAAACTGATAAAACCAAAACCGCACTACTACACCTCAAAGTAAAGAGGTAACACCCAGCGACACTTCATTTTGCAGATTTCCCGTGCCAGCTGTGAGGTGAGGATTATCCCTGCTTTGGTGAGGGAATAATCTCCTCGAGGTCAGACTGTGTGTGCAACACCTGTGCTGTGTGAGACACAGCCCTTTGCATCCCTGTAAGGGAGGAGTCTTCCTCACCTCTGCCTTGCATCCTCACTCCCACCTGTTTCATTCCAGGTCGCTGGAGGTGCGTTATTTCACCTATGGGATCCTCTTTGGCTGTGGCAGCTCCTTCGCCTTCCAGCCCTCCCTGGTCATCCTGGGTCACTATTTCAAGCGCCGCCTGGGCTTGGCCAACGGCCTCGTGGCCGGGGGCAGCTGCCTCATCTCCGTCCCACTGCCCTTCTTCCTCAAGATGGTCGGGGGTGCCATCGGCCTGGCACACACTTTGCAAGTACTCAGTGCCTTAATGCTCATCCAGATCTTCTTGTCCATGACCTACCGGCCCATCCTGACGCCTTCCTGTGACCCTCAGCATGATGGGCAGGACAAGCTGGGCAGCAGGAGTGTCAGGCAGCAGTGCTGGGCTCAGATGCGCAAGTATTTCAACCTGAGGGTTTTCCGGAGGAAGACTTACAGGATTTGGGCTTTTGGGATCGCCACTGCTGTGCTGGGATACCTCGTACCTTACATGCACCTGGTGAGAGTTGTGGCTGGGGGTGGGAAGGGGAGGATGGAGGTGCTTTTGTCCGGAGTGAGGAGGAGGTGGGGATGGGCAGTAGGGGCAGAGGTACCAAAAGTGCTTCTTGAAGCCAAGAAATTGCTGCACATCCTGTAAACAGGAATTGTGATGGGTTTGTGTGCCCTCTCTGTGCCAGGGTAGGCCAGGGTCACTTCCCAGAGCTCCTAAGGACCAGCAACAGTAGCAGGAGAGTAAGGGCATGTTGGGTTTGGGGTGGGTTTGGGGTGCAGGTCAGTGTGGTGTGGACACAAGGGTCATACAACCTCCCCAAATCCATGAGCCCTCTGCTGGAAATCTCATCCTTTTTGGGAAGATGAGAGGGATCAACGTACTGAAGCTTCACGTCCTCGTGTCCTTTTCTCCTTCCTAGGTCAAATACGTGGAGAAGCGATTTAAGGAGACCGAAAAGGACTGGATCCTCCTGGTTTGCCTCGGGGCCATGGCGGGGCTGGGGCGCCTGGTTTCGGGCCGCATTGGTGACTGCATTCCTGGGCTGAAGAAGATTTACCTGCAGGTAAATAATGGTGTGTCCATCCCTCTGTGGAGGTGCTGGCCAACCACTGCAGGGCAGGGATGGTATCTCTACCTTGGTGTCCACACTCTGCTTAATAACTGTCAATCACAAAGCCTTTAGTGACCATTGTCTGCTGTGAGGGAAGGAAATTTACTGCAGAAATGTGTGAGAGGAGTTACACACTTGACCTGAGGGATTGGTGTCTGTTCAGCAAACTCCATGGTAGCAACTCTTCCCAAACTACCGACACCCTTTCACCTCCTTGTGGTTTTTGAAGAACAAAACTGCTGAAATCTAGCAGCTAATCCAGCAGCTAATCCTTCTTAACCCTTCTTAAAAGGTTATTCTCTGAGACAGGAGGAGAGGCTGGATGGCTTTGCTGGGTCCAGGGGAGGGAACAGCAACATTGACCAGTTCAGTGTCATCTCCATGACTCTCATACCCTCTTCTCTCCCCCCAGGTTGCCTCCTTCATGCTGTTGGGCCTCCTGTGCATGATGATCCCCCAGTGCCGAGGCTTCGAGGGCGTCATTGTCATCTGCCTCTTCCTGGGCCTCTGTGATGGCTTATTCACCACCATCATGGCCCCCATTGCCTTTGAGCTGATGGGGCCCATGCAGGCATCCCAGGCCATAGGGTACCTCATGGGGCTGATGGCCGTGCCCATGACCGCGGGCACGCCCATAGCAGGTTGGTCACTCTGTAAATTCCCTCTCCTGCCCTCCTCCCGGGGGCTTTAGCCAGCTCAGTTATTAGGAAGATTTGGAGAGAATTATACCAAGAACGAGGTGAGATCTCAGAAGAGGCACTTTCCCCGGGATCTTTGTCCCAGGCGTTTATTCTTCGAAATTCCAGGGGGGAAAGAGGTAGAACAAAGAAAGGGGAGGCAATTTATAGCCCTCAGCTCAGGGGAGAGATAGGTGGACCACAGCCAATGGAGTCAGAGAAGGAAGGAAGGGTCACTCTAAGTGGTAAGGGACTCCAGGGGGTCAAAAAGGGAGAAACCATTCTCCAAGAGAATTACAACAGTCCCAGGCGTTTATTCTTCAAAATTCAAAGGGGGAAAGAGGTAGAACAAAGGAAGGGGAGGCAATTTATAGCCCCCAGCTCAGGGGAGAGATAGGTGGACCACAGCCAGTGGGGTCAGAGAAGGAAGGAAGGGTCACTCTAAGTGGTAAGGGACTCCAGGGGGTCAAAAAGGGAGAAACCATTCCCCTAGAAAATTACAACAGGTCACGCCATGGGGGCTGCACCAGGACCAAGAGGTTGGGAGGGAGGTGTTGGTGGCAGCTTTCGCCCATGGTGGTGTTTTGGTGTTGTGAGACCAGAAGTGCTTAGATTGAGTTTTCTGGTTTATGAGCTGACGTGGAGGTTGAGGGATGGGGGTGGCATCACTCTGTGCCATGTCCTGTGGTTTTCTCAAGGCTGGTGGAAGGTGATCATTGGCTGAACAGTGAGACAGTTAAGTGATTCCTGTTTGCAGCTGAGCTATAAATTGGCAGGTAATAATTTTCTAGAAGTCCTTTTAGATGGCATTGAAGTTGGAGATGGAAACACCTGAGCCTCCACAAGACCTGGGTCTGTGCTCCAGCACAGCAATAACCCCACTGTCCTTAACAACCAGGGCTTGGCCAGAGCTGCCCCTGAGCAGCAGGACCTCTGCACCAGCAGAGCTAAGCCAAAGCTGGATAAGAACCTCCAATCTCTCTGCTTCCTGCAGCAAAGTTCACTTCAGCAGCCTCAGGAAGGAACGTGGGGGTCACAGAGCTCTCACTGGGAGGGGTCTGCACCACAACCCCCTGAGTGGGGCTTGCTGGGTGAAGGGGCCCTTTGCATCAGCCTAATCCCCAGGGAAATGTCCACCCAGGAGACACTCAGAGGGATTTTCCAGCACTGATCAATGGCCATGTGTTATTCTCCAAGGATGCCTGGCTGTGTTGGGACTTGCCAGACAAATGCAGAACTTTGTTGGGGTTTTTAAAGGCTCGGCTATTGTTTGTAACTGGCAGCGTGTATTTCACAGCTGGAGATGAAATATCCCTGAGGGCAGGGCTTCCAAATGGAGACAATCAGCAAAGGAACGGCCCCTGCCCACTTTTCCCATTGCTGGCAAGCTCTGGGAAGAAATGTTGGGTTTAACGTGTCTGAGCTTGCGTTTGGGATTGTCTGGGATGTGGCCGATTGTGTCCTGTTCTGGTGGAACAGGGAGGGATGGCTGAGGCTTTCCTTCTCCACTCCCTTGGTACACAGTGCTGGCTGCACACATCCTTTAATCCAGGGCGTAAAAACTCCAAGAAATTCAAACGGAAAAAAAAATAAAAAAATCCAAAGATTATTTTAAAAACCCCAAATCTCCCCAAATCTGGTTGGGTGACGCAAACCGCGCTCGAAGGAGAGAACAAGCAGATCATTAGACTAATGAGCTCATTAAGGCTCTAACTTCGTCTCTCACCTCTTCCAGGATACCTCAACGATTATTTCGGGAATTACGACGCGGCCTTTTACTTTGCCGGGGTGCCGCCCATCATCGGCGGCCTGGTGCTCTCCGTGGTGCCGCTGGTCCACCAGAGGATGCTGAAGAAGCAGCGCCTGGATTGTGGCAAAGACAAGATGCTGGTGTCGGAGGCCGTGGTGAACGGGGAGCTGCTGCCGGGCTGCCCGGCCTCCGAGGCACATATGTGACACCCAGGGTGACCTCCCTGGCTCCTTCTCCCAGGACACCAGCAGCCTCTCCATCCATAGCCCCAGCACAGCTCCCTTTTTTTCCCAGACGGACCGGAATTCCCAGTGATGCACTATGTTTGTAAAGGAGAAAACACACACACACAAAAAAAAAAG
>VWZU01015295.1:57938-78569 GCA_013397095.1 Sterrhoptilus dennistouni
TGCAGGAGGCAGGATTCCCTTTCCCTTTTCCCTGGGGGTGCAGGAGGCAGGATTCCCTTTGCAGTGTGAGCCCTGTGCCGGCCGAGCTGTAGCCCCGCTCTCTGTCCCGGCACTAAAGGAGCCTCTCCCCATCACCCTCAGCCCGCCCTGGAAACGCCAGCGGGGGGATTTTGGGGCAGGGTGGGGGTGCAGAAAGCCCCCCCTGGAGCCCTCCTGTGCCCTCTCTGCATCCTCACAACCACCGGTATCTCCATGCCTTGGCTCTCACCTGTTCTCCTCTTCCACCTGTGTTGATGTTTAATCCCACTCAGTTGAGCACAGTTCAAAATGTTTTTTTCCCCCCACCCTTCAGTTTTCCTTTGGTTTAATTCCCATTTTTCCCTTCTCATCCTCTGTCCTACATCCTTTTCCATCTTTTCCACCCTTTTCCCTCCTGGCCATGTCACACTTTGAGGGAAGATGGACAACCAGCACTCAGGGCACTTCCCAGCCTCTTCCATCCCATAAACATTTCAATTTATTTAGATATGTCTTTTACAAACTAAAACACAACCACCCCAAAGGTGCCAGCAGCAAAGGCTGAGTCATTTCCAAGTTTATTTAGGATTTATTTAGTTTAGTTTAGCAGTACCCGGAGAGATTAAACTGTTTCTTCCACTGCATCTTTTCCAGCCCTTCACCTGCATGGTGAGCAAAAAATGATGCTCAGGGCAGGCACACACTGGTCCCACCTCCATTCCATAAATCTCTGCTCTGGAGAGGAACTTTATGGGCTCCTGAAATGAAGTTATTTCGAGGTTTTTAGCCCTATAAACACTCTGGTACCTCCAAACCCACTGACCAGCCAAGGTCTGGCTCTGCAGACACAGGGCAAACCCTGGGGTTTGGGTCTGGAGAGGTGCCAGAGCTGTTCCACTGCTCTGAAAAGGAAGATTAAAGACTGTATTAAACCCAAGAAACCAAACCAGGCACTTTGTCCTTCATGGCATTTTTTTACAGGAAACAACAAGCAAAGCTGACACTTCAGAGCATTTAAAATCCACTGGCCTCAAACTTTCAACCTGGAGAAATCACATCCTGCAAAAGCATCCTGAGAACTCAAACCAGGGTAACAAACACATCCCAGGCTGGCTCCTCTCCTTGGCTGTGCCAGGGGCACAAGAAGAAACCAAACCAAACTTTGTCCTTCTTGGCATTTTTTTACAGGAAACAACAAGCAAAGCTGACACTTCAGAGCATTTAAAATCCACTGGCCTCAAACTTTCAACCTGGAGAAATCACATCCTGCAAAAGCATCCTGAGAACTCAAACCAGTGTAACAAACACATCCCTGCTGGACACATCCCAGGCTGGCTGTGCCAGGGGCACAAGAAGAAACCAAACAAAACTTTGTCCTTCATGACATTTTTTTTTTTTTACAGGAAACAACAAGCAAAGCTCAAATCCACTGGCCTCAAACTTTCAACCTGGAGAAAAAATCACATTCTGCAAAAGCATCCTGAGAACTCAAACCAGTGTAATAAACACATCCCTGCTGGACACATCCCAGGCTGGCACCTGGCCCAGCATCCCCAACACCAGCACAAATGCAACCCTTTTCCTTGAAATCCCAGAACCCTGCTGGTGTAAAGTGCCAGAGCTCAAGGAACCCTCCACAAATGTGGGATGAAGTAATCGTTGTTGAGGGGACCTGACGCCTGGATTTTCACATGCTTGGCTTAGCAGGGGATTTATTCAGGGGCACAGTTGGAGCATGTGGCAGCAGCATCTCATTAGTGTCACAGACAATGCACAGCCAGTCCAAGGCTAAAAAAGTGGGGTTAATTTTCCCTGTGTAAATTTATTGTAAGAGTTTAGGGAGCCGTAACACAGCTGAGTTTAGATTTATGATGTGAAAAGTCCCAGAAAAAGTTCAATCACACTTGAAACAGCTGGGAAGGGCAAGGAGGAGCAGCAAGCCTGTGCTGTTCTCCCCTCTTCTCTTTCCAAACCCTCCATCCCACAGAGGAGTCAGAAAAGGGGAAAAGCTCCCCAAAGGATGGCTATTCCTGCCCTCCCATCACTCCGGGATGCACAAGGTCACAAAATACAACCTTTCTCCTCCCAGCCAGCATCAGGACCAGCAAAGCAGCCAAACATTCCCCTGCAAAGGTCTGGATGTGCCCTGGAAATATATCCTGAAGGGAGGAGTAAGACAACGTAAAAGGTTACAGAGTTTAAGCACCAAGAGGGAGGAACAAGGTTATATAAAGTTTTACAGGTCAGGACAAAGACCTCAAATATATTAAAGAAAATAAACAGAGGGATGAAGTCAGCCACACACGAGTGCCAAGGCTCTTTAAGCAATTCAGTGGTTGATCAAGAGTTTTTGAGGAACAAATCCAGAGTTCCCCAAACTGAAGTAGATCCTGCAGGGAGATGAGGGGCTGGAAACAGCTACCAGGCAAAGAGCTCCTGATACACAAGAGTGTGGGAGTCAACTCATGAATAAATCACTGAAATCGAAGCTAACACTTGTCTTAAACACCCAGTTTCAGATTGAACTGAACACTCCAAGAGCAAGAAGCACATGGGAATGAGTAAAAAACCCCTTTATCCAAGAGCTCTCCCTATGGAGAGTGAAGGTGGAGCAGAACTCCCTGCATCCCCCAAACTGCCCACAGCTTCTCCTTGCTGAGCATCACTGGCAGTGCTGAGGAGCATCAGCCCAGCTGTGACAGAGCCCCTGCCCTGGCACCCAAAATGTCCTTTTTCAGGGACACAACACCTTCCTGTCCCTTCTTCTGCACCAATGTCATCGTGCTGCTCTCACTGAGGAGCTCCCACTTCCTACCCAAGGAACAGGACTGAGGGGAGGGAAACATGGATAATAAATACAGCTCCCCACACCCTAAAAAACTTCCTTCCCACTCCACTAAGTGTTTGCACATACCTCAGCTGCTAATTTTAGGATGGAGCTTTAAGCCACGTGTGAGATTTTCCTGGAATCCTGGTTGGATTTGCAGGGAGACTCAGCCCTGAGAGCCCTGCATGGGGCCCTGGTTCCAATGGGCACCTGGAGTCACAGCTTTTCCTTGGAAAATAATTTGCAGATGTTGCTTTTGTATCCTCCATCAGCCACTGCCAGATTTACAAAGTCTGGGACACTGAGGGATTTATTTCTTCAGTTTATGTCCTAATGCAATGAATAGTTCCCAGAAGTTAATTCTGTACCGTTCCAGCTCCTTCCTTTCTGCCTCAAAGGGGAGTGGTGTATGCAGGAAATAAATTCCTACCACATCCATACACTCCAGTGCATTCCCAACATAAGAATAACCCAAGGAGTGATGATAGAGCACAAAACGAACGCTTCATGCATTTTATTGAGTCTATTTAAATTTGCATTAGAGCACCTTCCACAGGGAACAAACTCCTCCTAAGTGTGAGCTGGCAAACCTGGTCAAACTACTGTGCCCAACAACCTTTGAGTACCAGTTTGTATTAAACAAGTCCAGTATAAACAAATGTAAAGCACTATTTAAAAAAAAAAATTAAGGAAAAAATAATAAAGTGTTACATTCACAGTGGAATTCAGGATTTCCCAACCAACAGGCTTCCCAGCAGAGAGAAATTCAAAAAGGGGCTCAAATGTTGTAGCTAAAGGGAATAAAACTAGATATAAATCAAATAAATTCAATGGTACGTTTCCCCATTTAAAAAAAAGGAGATACAGTCTATCTGAGAGACTGGGAAGCCCTGGAATAACAGATGCAAACCTCTTTTTTTAACACACCACCCCTTATTTGTACTTTGGGTACGTTACCATTAATTGTGTCTCTTCAGCCTCCCGCTTCTCCCCCCAAGTGGAGGGCAAACAAAAAACCTACTGTACACCAGGGCTGGAAATATTTCTGAAGTTGTTATAAATTCCCTCCGTGTGGCTCCAAGCCAACCTTCATCCAAAGCTCCTCCTCCTGGGAGACAGCAGAGGAGCAGACAGACATTTCTGACAGCTGGGCTCCTCCTGGGTTCACACGAACCCTTTCCCAAACCAGGACGCCACTCCCATGGACACAATGATCCCAAATTAAGGGTGAGACATGGGATGGAGGCTTGAAAGTTCAGAATTCCCCTGAGCCTCACTCGCACCTCTTCTCACCCCAGCATTATCCATCCCCTCATTGTTTAGGATGAGACCACTGGGTTGTGTTTGTCCATCGTGGATCCACCTGGGAAAGGGGCCAGACATATTTNCTCCTCCTGGGTTCACACGAACCCTTTCCCAAACCAGGACGCCACTCCCGTGGACACAATGATCCCAAATTAAGGGTGAGACATGGGATGGAGGCTTGAAAGTTCAGAATTCCCCTGAGCCTCACTCGCACCTCTTCTCACCCCAGCATTATCCATCCCCTCATTGTTTAGGATGAGACCCCTGGGTTGTGTTTATCCATCGTGAATCCATACAGGAAAGGGGCCAGAAGACATTTCTGACAGCTGGGCTCCTCCTCGGCTCCTCTCCTGCTCACACAAATCCTTTCCCAAACCGCTCCCATGGACACAACGATCCCAAATTAAGGGTGAGGCAAACAAGGGATGAAGGCTTGAAAGTCCAGAACCCCCCTGAGCCTCACTTGCACCTCTTCTCACCCCAGCATTATCCATCCCCTCATTGTTTAGGATGAGACCACTGGGTTGTGTTTATCCACCGTGGATCTTTGGAGTCCCACATTTGCATAACCCAGCCGAGTGACAGGAAACTGGGATGCCACTCATTATATGGGCCATTGTGGCAGCTCTGGTGGGAAACCCCTCCGTCTGCAAGTCGACACAATGGACAATTACAGCTCCTTCAGACCCGGAGGATGTTGTGTCCTGCAGCTGCTGTGCCCTTTCCTACAAAAGGCCTTTAAAATGCCCTGATTTCTATGCATGAAATACCTACATAATGAAATCGACTCAAACGCCTCCAAGTTCTCTGCAAAAAAACCCACGAGTTGTTCAAAGAAATAATAAAAAATATGCACGTGGAAGGGAAAATCCAACCAGCAGCAGGAATTCAGTCTTTTCACAGATAAAGCCCCACCCCCCCCCCCCAAAAAAAAAAATTAAACTGAGCACCCAAAGTCTGTGTTGGTTCACGATGTGAATTAAAATACGCAACCTGTAACTAATGTAATTATTAAAACTGTGTGTTTGGCCTTGTGACTGCTGTCATTGCTGTAGGCAGGGGTCTGTCCTGTCAGAAAGGAATGAAGCTCACACACCAGCTATTCCCAGCAGGACTTTGGACATCTGGAAAAAAAAAAAAAACTCTGGTAACCAAAACCCAATAAAAGCTGCTCCTCCTGCCCTGAATCCCGCTGGTGCTGAAGGCAGATCCCACACGGTGGCACTGTGACCCAGGACACTGCACAGAGTCTCTCCAAAGCCATCAATTCCTGCCCATCAGGCCTAGGAATGTGCCAAAACTCTCCCTTTTAAACCTTCAAACCCCTCCAAGATGCTGCATCCCTCCAGAAATAACAAGAAAAAAATGAGAGAAGAGCTAAATACACATGTTCGCTATCAAAATAATTCATGAAATGTAAATTAGTCTAATTATGAAAGTGTTTCACATTTTGTAAGCAACTGAAATGTTAATATTGGCTTTTCCTAACTCCAATCTAAATTTAGATAAATAGAAATTTAATTACCCTAATTAAGTGAGCTACATAAAGAAGTTTTTGCTGCAGACAACGAGCCCCCAGCCCCTTTAGCACACTCAGCATTGTGAAAGGCAGAGAAACCACAGAGACACTCAACGTCTCCCAAACTGAGATTGAATTATTTGTTCTTGGTACCGTTTGGGAAACGTCCAAGATTTTATTAAGTTGCTCTTGTTACAGAAAGATAAAATGTTAAGACATGCTGTAAGCTATAACAAAACTGTGAGGGCAGTTGTACCAAGGTGGAAATTCCATGGAAAAGGGGAGGGTGACAGGTACCACAGCCATGCTCTGCGTGGGTTTGGGATAATGGGCTCCCTTCCTGGTGGATGAACATCTCTGACTTTCAACATCTAACACAGAATTCATGTAGAGAGGAGTTTTTTTTCCTTTCTAATTCTACCCTCTGTAAGTCTGGAAACTGCAACTGAGAGCGAGTATTTGCTCTGCGAAATTCAGAAGTGTTATTTTGCTGTGGATTTTTGGCACAGAGAACCCAGCACCCAGAATCAACAGCCAACTCCAATTTTACAGTGATGCTTGTCCAAGGAAAAAAAACCAAACCCGTGGAGCTGACTGATTGTTCTGTTCCCAAAGAACCCCCGTGTTCCCTCTGCTGTGACGGCGTGTCCCACCATGAGGAAAGTGAGCTCAGCAGCCAGTCAGGGTCTCCCACTGAAACAACAGCACAAAATGCACACAGAGAGAGAAAAAAAAAAAGGAATTTTTGGGATGCTGCAGAATCCTTTAACTAGCTAATGTTAAAATGGCTTAGAGAAGTGATTATGGTTTATGTACCCACCAGTATAAAACACCAAAAATGTGTTTTAATTAGGAAAAGAGATAGGCCAGCTTTGGTTTTGTCATCTGAGGAACAAGCAACATTTCCCATCCAGCCAGCAAGAGCAGCTCATAATCCTTCAGAACTACTACCCTGGAGTGGAAATAAATAAAAACCACTTTCCCATTGCACTTGTAAGCCAGGAAAACCCCAAAACCTTAGAGAATAAAACAAAGAAGGGGTCACTGAGGGTGAAGGATGTTTCCCCACACACACACTCTGATGAGAGTTGTACACGTGCCAATTCCCAATTGCAACACGCCATGGACGTAATTTTAAAAGGAAATTAATTTTCATTCTGTCCAATAGGAATATAAAGAGCTTGTTGGGGTTTTACTGTTATTCTCAAGAATCTGCTACAGATTTCAGTGCACTCATTTTTATATGTAACCCAATACTGATGATGCCCTTTCCAGTTATTCCCTGTGGCACTTGCACCACAGGCTACCAACACCAGACCACTGAACACAGCCAGAGGTTACCAAGAGCGTTGAAGCTGGTGAAGAATTAAAAACCAACCTGTCCATACTTGTTTGCTGAAGTTACAACGTTGCCTCAAAAACTGAGAGCAAAAGCTGATAGAAAAATTGGGCACAAACCTCAGTGAACAAACCAGTACACATGGGTTTGTATTATTCCATAATTGCAACCAGACCAAGAAATAACCAGCCATTAGAACAGTTTCTACTTTTTATCTTTTTTTTTTTTTTTCGGTGGCATTACCGAGCCAAAACACTGCAATTGTAACATTTCAATTCCGTTTTTTTTTTAAATGCAATTAAATGTCTAATCCAACTGGTTTTATGTTACAGTAGCTGTTCACATAAATAGTACAGATATGCACTGCTCCTGACAGGTACACAGTCACAAAAGCAGCTCTCTCGTGTTCAGTTTGCTCTCTGTGTGGTGGGGGCTGTATGAAAAGCATTCTTGATTTCCAAGCATGGTACAATTTTAATTCTTAATGCGTTAGTACAACAGTGCATTGGAAAAGTACTGAGCTTCTACAAAAAAGCTTTACAATTTTAAAACAGATTTGTTTTGTCTTTTTTTCTCCTTTATTTAAACAAGCATAGGCAATTCTTATATTTCCACAACAAGATAAATATCCCAATTATGCTAACAGCTCATCCTACAGCGTGCCATAGTGATGGGGAAAGGGCTAACATTAGTGTTATTTACACAGACATGTCCAATATTAACCCAGGAGGAAAATTAAAAGTATGTGCAATTAAATTATTTTTTCAGAGAGTTGGATTTCTTGCAAAAATTCCTCTATGACTCATGGACACTGAGCTGGGATAACTTCTCAAAGAACTCCTCAGAAGCACAATCTTGAGGACAAACTGTTTATTGGACTGGGATGGCAAGGGATGGGCAGGAGAAAGAACTTAATACTCTTCACAAAGAAAAAAAAAAATTTTGAAGTGGGGGAGATGTCTTTGGACAAGTGAAAATTTAACACCCAAACCGACTAGAACTCGAAAAACCTAATTAAAGAAATTTTCCAATTCCCAAAGCTTGAATCCAGAGGGGGAAAAAAAAAAAAAAAAGCTTCAATGAGGGAAGATTCACTCCAAGTCAATTTACTATACATTGAGGTACCACTCAAAAAGTGGCCATAAAGGAAGTGACTTCTTTGCCCATCACTATCACACCGGCTGCTGCCTGGCCATCGGCTTGGGCGCTCTCCTTTCACACAACACTCTCCCTGTTGCCAGAAGCTAAGACTGCTCTGCGGCAGATGGGGCAGGTGGAGTTCTCCGAGAGCCAGCGGTCGATGCAGTGCACGTGGTACTCGTGTGAGCACGGCAGCTTGCGGAGCTTGTTGCCCTCCGTGTACTCGGTGATGCACACGCTGCAGGTTTTCAGAGCGTCGCTCTCACCGAAATTCCTCATGGCCAGGTTGTCGATTTGTTCTTTGGTGAGTCCTCGCGGTTGGTCGTCGTCGTCTTCGTTGAGGAGGAAAAACTGTGCAAGGCTAAGGAACGGGAGAGAACCGCTTTCTTCAAAAGTGACCGATCCCCTCATGTTGCGGCCTTCCCGCCTGGCACCAGAAGTGGAGCTAGCCTCGTGCCCGCCCTCATACACCTCCCCTGAGCTAACGTCTGCATTCTCACTGCCCGAGGTGCCCCCGCCTGTGCCCTGCGGCTCAGAGCCCTCCACGTTCTGGCTGGGCGCCGGCCCGCTGGGATCCGCGTCGCTGTCGCTGTACATGAAATAGCTGAGCTCCCCGAAGCCCGTCATGATCTGCCTCAGCATGGTCTGGATGGCCACGGACGTGGTCTCGCTCAGGCCCGTGTTTAGGATCCTGCGGATGGGGATCCTGATGGTGCTGACGTAAGTTCTGACCCCGGCCCGCTCGGAGCGGGAGAAGGTGCGGCGGAAGCCTCCGCGCTCGCTCTCGTAGGTGACCGTGTTGTTGGGGGTCTGGGAGCGGGAGCGGGTCCTGTTGGCGATGCTGTCCCGCTGCCGGTACTCGCCCGGCCGGACTCTTCTCACCTGCAGGTCCAGCACTATGGTGGGAGGCCTCTGCCCAGGAGCCGTGGGCTCGCTGGAGCCGGTGTTTTCTGAAGAACCTGCTGCTTGAGGAGCAGGTCTCGTTTCAGGGGGGGAGAACAGAACTGCGTTTTCACTTGGCACCTCAGTCCCCACTGTGTGCTGCCTTAACGTCACGTGCTGCCTGGTTCTAGAGCTGCCCTCGGCCTCGCCCGCCGAGGAGTGGTCAAGTGTTTGAGATGATGTGTTGTGATGAGACCTGCGAGGGGCCTCGCTCACTGCATTAATAGGTGACCTACTTCTATCAGTCCTAGCCCGTGTCCGTCGCTGCTCTGGACTCCTGCTCCTGGCTCTCCTCTGCCCTCTAGGAGGGGAAGCCTCCTCAGCCGCCAGCTCCTCCGCACTGCTCCTTTCTGATCCAGGCTGCCTTGTCGATGGTGATTCAGACCTTGGAATTTCAGAGTCACTTTGGCTGTTTTCCAACTCCTCCCCATTGGAAGGCTCTACAGATGGCTCATGCTCAGTTTCTGGATTCGTGTTCCCATTATTACGGTTGACATTTATTTCCAAACTGAATCTGAAGTCTCCACTATTTGGGTTAGTCCGGCTCACTGCTCTCCAGGACTGGTTTCCTCGCTGCCCACTTCGTGTTGTATTTCCAGTCTGTCGGACTGAATTAAGCCAGTCTATTATAGAATCTCCATTTGAAACATCTTCTGCGGACTCTGCACCTGTGAAAAAGACAGGGAACTACCAAAATTAGAGTACTGAGCTAATTTTGGAGCCATCTTTTCCAAGAACATAATTGCTTAGCTTAACGAGTGGCAATTTAGAAGTGCTGAATCCTACCAAGTGCTACTGTGGTTTCACAGGCAGCGTGACAAATCTATAACTACCAGAGCTCTTCTAAGGGAGCAGGAGTGGACATTGCTCTAATATGGACAGATAGGCTGCAGCCATCACAGAGCAAACAAGTAATCAAAAGAACATGTATTTTCTATCATAAGTAAATGGAAAGTCACATGTCAGGTGCCGTAACACATCAATATTCTGTGTTTTCCTTTCCAAACAATTAAGTGATCTATCGACCGTGAAACAGAGAATTAAGTTAGTCCTGAGCCTTAACCTGCAGAGCTTTATAGCAAATCTGTCTCACTGAAGAATGAACCCCAGTGGTCAGCTCTGAGCATCCCCCACCAATCTCTACAGAAGGGTGACAACAAAAGCAATGCAGCATCTTTGGAAGGGAAGAATGGTGATTTAAAAAAGAGGGATCACCAAAAAGCATCCCAGAAGGGAGCAGACACAAAGGCAATCTTAAAAAATGAAATTAAAAAAAGAAATAAACCTAAACAAAACTTTATTTTGATAGAAGTAAGAGATGTGTTATGAATGAAATCTGTCCCAAACTGACCTCTGCAGCAGATATCAGACATAAGGTTCACTGAGTTTTGAAACAAAGCTCACCTTGCACCTGCCTAGGCTTAACTTGTTCCACTCCTGCACTCAAGTTAAGGTCCGTACGGGGTGCTAAAGTTAAGAGTTTGCACAAATACTGTATATACCTCTATTCTCATCACTGTTTTGCTGTGGCGGACCTTCTTTAACTTGGTGTAGCCTTCTCAGCAACTCTTCTTCAGTAATTTCACCTTAGAAAATAAGCAAAATTTTCCAAAAATATTTCCAAATCATATATGTATGGCAAGCATTAACAAAAGCTTCTAAAGAAGGCACAAGGCACTGCTTGCGTTGTGTCTAATTAAATCCTGCCACAATGGCACTGCCAAGCACATTGCTAAGGGGAAGTTCAGACACTTTAGCACTCTTGTCCCAAGTTTTCCTGAAGCTGAAATATCGAACATTTCCATCCTATTCAAGAGAGATGTGCTCTCTGGTTCTGTAACCTCTACAACTGAGCAGCAATTTTTGTCATCCTACACCCATTAGAGTGTCCAGAGTGAAATATTTGATGTTAACACTTCCATAAGCAGGAAAAGGTTTAAATTACTTGAGTCATGGTTTGAATTAGGTATCGACCTATAAAGAGGAAATTTAACAAGTTGATTGAGAGCTGACATCAAAATGCCCATGCAGAATTTCATACCAGACTACTTACCCTGGTTACAAACTCCTAACCTCACCAGCACAAAATCTGCACACAGACACTTAAAGGAGATTTTTTTTTTGTCCATCTAAGGGTTCATAACTGGAACTGGGTCAAATCTGGAAGTTCCTGCCAAGTTGTGCAAACACCAGACTTTTGTATCTGATGAATCCACACCATCCTATGTCTCCACAAGTCAAGGGATCACTTGAATATTAAATGTGCACAAATTAGCAAGAAGCTATTTCCTACCACGGAACACGGCTGCAGCACACAGACAGGTGAACGGGCTTCAGGAGAACAGAAAATGACACAAACTGCCTACAAGCAACTCTAGCAGGATGGACACAGGCAAGCATTACCTACCTGGTGTTCCTAGCAAATTGTTATCTCTCATAAGCCTGTAATCCTCTTCACTCAGGTTGTTCACAAACTGGTAGAAAGCCTCTTCTCGATCTAAGCGATCCAGCTGGCTCTGACGTTGGGCTTCTGATTGATCAATACTTCCTTTATCACCAGAATCTGAGCTTTCCATCTTGATCAGTAGAATAGTACCTAAAAAAAGGACAGATCAAAGCCTTCATCGAGAGCAGTGAAATACAGCATGGAATTCAGGCATGCTTGCAGTGGAGAGTGAAGTACAGGTTAAAGCAGTTTGCTAATGAAGCTTCACTTAGGATCAGGTTCATCACCACAGGGATCAAAAACAAAGCACGAACCTCCTCAAGAAGTACAAACAAAACTGATGCCCATCATTACCAAATACTCAAAGCAGCAAGTTGAACACAGAATATCATCTGCCATAAGCCTTAGCCCATCTTTGCATTCACATAGTACGTGACCGTGATTATCTGCTTTTTGCATAAAATATTCCTAATATCACAACTGCCTTTCCAATCCAAGCAGCCTTAGAGAAGTGTAGTAGAAGGCATAAGCCATTCTGGATCATGCTCTCTGAGCACAGGATTATCTGTTCCTTGCTTTTCCCTGCCTGCTACACAAACACCCTCCTCACCATACAAGTGAATTTTAACAGAAGGAAGTGGTTATGAAGAACTCAAGTAAAGAAGATGCTGCAGAACCCTGTGAACAAAAAAAAAAAAAAAAAAGTTCTCATTCCCCCAAAAAACAAAAAGAGTTTGTAAAATCAACTTTACAGTTTTACATCAAGAGAGGAATTTGCTTTCAAGCTTCAGCTTTTACTGCACTACTGATGTTGATAAGCAGATTTCCAAGACAAAACTCCAGCATATACCAGGCACACCACTGCTTTAAAGAGCTGTCTTCTAGGCTGCATATTTTTAAATATAACCTTCTCATACTGTTTTTCATTTGGTTGAAATATTTGACAATGTCTCTCTTTCAAGGAAAATAATCGATGAATGCCGTGTCTGTATCTGATAAATATTATAAGGAACACATGCAAATTCAGGAGACATTCTGGCACTGGCTGTGCCATTCAAATGCATCAAATGAAGATAAAATAACCAGTTTCCTTGATCACTCTGCCTCACTATTCACAGTACCAAGAATTTTCCTGTACAACTGGTAGAATCTAGTTACTCAGAGAGGTGATTAGGAAGCTAATCCTCTGCATGCTAAAAAGCTCTGCAATAACATTCCCCATCAGAAAACATTCCTTTCATTTAAACCATACTTCATGTGACATGGAAATACTGGAAGAATAAAGCTTTTCTGCCTTCTCACTGGAAAATTTCCAACACTCAGACATCTGTCTAGTGCAAAAAGCATCTTTTTTTGGTTTGTCAGCACAGCTGTCAAGTCAAGACTGCCCACAGTTTACATTAGTGCTTCTCCCGAAGAGCAGCACTGCATGATCTCCACGGGCACTTTATTTCAGCTGCTCTGATGAAAATTAAAGTGCACCGGCGACCTCGGTGTGTAGCACCAGAAAAATTCCACAGGATAGAACATCCCATTATTGCAGACCTAAAAATTATGAAGCTGCTGTTCTAACCCTCTTTCTGATGCAACAGAACTTGATTTTAAGTTAATGATATTAACTTATTGCCACTCAGGGCTACCGGTGCTGTTTGGTTCTTTAAGGTTCTGCCATTTTACCAAAGCAATGACACCTTTTTTTCAGGAATCAGGAAGCAGCAGCAATTACCAGAGTCACTCCTGAGTCAGATGGGAGCCTATCAGCTTTCTCTGCATTTCTAAATCCCTGGTGCAATCTCAAGACTGCAGACTGGCGTGTGAGGAGTTGTGTTCTGTGACTGTGACACGCTGTTAAAGGGCGATAAATGACCCCATTCACGGGGCAGTTGAGCAATAGTTCCTGCAGGTGTGCTCAGCTCTGACCCGGCTCACTTAGGAAATCTCTGTGCCCTTCACATGCCAGGCACGTATTTCTAATGAGAACACAGCTTCCATCAACTTCTTACAAGCTTTCTGTAGCAGAATTATTACTCCAAGTAGCATTACTTAAAGACATCCTGGAGAAGATACTTTTAAAAGCAGCTCTCACAGGTTCTGGTAATATCTGAATTAAAGCAGAACAAGAGATTAGCATCCAAATTAAAACCTTGAAAGATGCATCAGTTCTTTGGGAATACACATCAAACTCTAACCAGCATTCCCTTTTTTGTGATAATGACACAAAGTCGACAACAAGAATAAGAAAATAAAGACAAGTAATAAAATGCTAAGGGACAGGAGCAACACTAAGTTTTGTAAAATATTTTACCCCAAATGACTGCCATGGGATTTAATGACTTGGAAACACGTGGAATGTCTTCAGAAAGATGGCAATATTAACACCTTTGTAAGCATGGACTAATTCTTCAACAGCTTTTAAAAAAGAAAGATGCACCACACATACAAAACATAACATTTGTTTACTACTTATTTACTACTTTCCTTTTAACTGAAAATTCCAGTGCTTGCAGGCACCTTAGCTATCTAATGTCTATGTGATTCAAAGATATATGCCAGTTCCATCTCAGAAAATGAAGGGGCACCATTCTTGGTCAGGGAAAAAGAGAGAGTCAGAACAAGTCAAATGGGGGCAAAAAAATTTAAAAATATCTTCTTTACCTGCCTGATGTTCAATAGGTGATTCTTTAGGAAATGTGTGGAATAAGTCAGTACTACTTATTAAAATGAGGGTTTGCTCCCCTTTTCTTCTCCATCACCTTTTATCTCCCCTCTTAAACCATAAAATGAGCTAATGGTCAAGGCTGAATAGTTTACTGCTAAGGAAAAAAGCCTCAGAGGTGGGATCTTGAATGAAGAATTAAATTTACATGAGGACTATTTCTGCTAGTGACAAATTGCTGTATTTTCCTATTGCAAGCTACTAACAGGTTACACCAGCCCCCCATATCCTGATTTCAGGATCCCAGAAATGCTGTGAATCTCCATGGGATGTTTACACTGATGGAAATACAGATGGCACAGAAACACAGCAACAACACACTCTCCCTACCTGACTGCTGACGGCAAATGGGATGACAACTCTTCAAACCAGAGCTCTGATATTAAAACCAGGGTTTCTACCCCAAGGCTTCTGCTGCTTTCTCTCTCCTCTCTTGTGCACTCAGCTCATTGTGCACATTGCCCAACATAAGCCTCACCTCCCAGCCTGCTGCAGAGCTCTCCATGGCCACACTGAATTTACTGGAATGTTGAGGCTGCTCCTGCCTCAGCACAGCTCCACAGAGCCCATCTGGCTGGACAGCAGGATTTCCATGGTGGGAGTTACCGTGGCTCTGAACAGAGAGGCAGAAAGAACTTGAAAATCTGCCCCTCAGGATGCTGCTCTCAGCTCACACCCTGCAGACAATTCAGTCTAGCCTGAAGGAAGCCTGATGAGGGAAAACCAACAGGTGTATTACTAGCTTATAACAAAATAACCAACATTTGGTTATCTAATAAGCAGGTACAGCTCAACTCTGCTTTTCTTTTTTCTAGTGTAAGGCTTTGTTCTTATCCAAGCTGAAAGATTCAGCATTTCCTCCTTTAGTGTCCTTCCTTGTCAGCACTGAGTTGACACAGGGTGGGGAAGCTCACAGTGACAAGCAGGAAGTTCAGATCTGCTGGTTATTGCAAGCTTCAGCTGAGATACCCAGATATGAAAATCTCTTCATGGGGAAGTGAGGGGGAGACCACCTAAAGACTGCACAAAGCAAGAGAATCAGAGATAGGCTAAACAATTTTCTCCTTACACAAAAAAAAAAAAAAATTCTTCAGCAGCTGAAAATCCTGACAGAGTAACTACAGTGAATTCTTAATTGGTGTTCCCACCCTGCCACAAATCAGGGAAGTATCTTCCCTGCAGTTACGCTTCAACAACCTCAGAGATTTCCAAGCACAAATGACTGCCTGTCTCCTCACTGCTGCTCCAGACTGCAGTAAGCCCACAAAAGCTATTGTTTGTTACATTTTTTTATTCAAGAGGAAGTAATACCATGGCTTTCTTGGATAGGGACAATTGAAGAGTACTGGATATACCCTCAATAATGCAATGTTATCATTTTTATAGCACAAGAAATATTTTGTTTTCTTTCACGCCAGGTTGTGTGTAAACTAAATCCAGTCAGGAATGTGCTGCTGCCTCAAATCTACTGGGACAACAAGGGATAACACGTGTGTGTCACCCATACACCTTCAGCAGTAACACAGCCTATCTCCATATTGCATAGCACTTGTGGACTACAGGATTCTTCCCAGAAAAAATACTAATGGACCATAAGGCACAGTAATAAATCTCTAGTTCTTCCTCCTTCAATAATGTGCACTATCTCCTGACATTAGTTATCTGTATTGAACATCAAGACACTACCATAGCCCACATTCCTGGTTTTTTTTAATATTCAAAAGAAATCCCATAGAACATTAGAACTCTCATTAAATCAACTAGGCAGAACTTAGAAAATCTGAAAAACCCTGAAATCGCTCATTGACAGAGTTAAATGAAAAAGGGATACCTGAAAATTAAAATCTTCATTAGATTTATGAGGCAAGCCTCAAATTTGAGCAGAACAAGGCATGGAATCTAATTAAACTGAAGAAACAACTCAGCTGCTCATGAGTCAGGTGTGCAGCAGAACTCCCCCATGTCAGTGTTACCAGTATTTCAACCTCACCTGAGAATCTCTCGTGCCCTGTATGGCAGGAATGTTTCCTGAGTTACCTCACGTCCCAGCAACACAGTTAATACCTCTGGATAAACAAAAAGGAGGATGGCAGTGTGGGTGTTCCAGAGATGTCCTCAGCAGAAGGCCAACTTCTCATTTATGATTCATACCCTCATCTTAATTAGCTACTTCAACCGGTGGAGCACCTTGCTTCACTCGCAGTCTGCAGAACTGATCAAACCCTTGGACTAAAGGAGTGACTCTGGAGGGAAGCCAGAAGCACTGATTTGTTTGCTTTGGGTCGTTAGAGGCTATTTTCCCTGCCCAGCTCACAGTGAACATGCCTCACAGACACTTCAGCTGAAGGGAAGCACGGCACAGCTGCGTGTCCGAGCGCTTTCCACGAACTGTGACTTCAGCGGCTCTGACGTGCCACGGCAGCGCGGCCCTCGCTCCAATTCCACGGCTCAAATGACACAGGAACAGCAGCTGGAACAGGCAGTGCTCTTACCCCGGGCTCCTTCAGAGCACAAACAGAACCCACTCCACTCGCAGCGCTCATCCAAACCACCCCACCTCGTTTTCCTAGAAGAATTCAGAGTTTAAAAACAGTTTCCGTGCCAGTTGGTATCCAGTTTCTCAGTACTCAAAACTAGCTGGAAATAAGACATAACAGAAACTGCATTTTCATCTTAAATATTTCATCACTCGTGTCTGCAGGCTCAAAAGCAGAAGCAAAAATCTTTCAGTGAATCCCACCATTAAAGGAAAAAGACACCGTAAGACAGTGAAATGAAAGTCATCTATTTGCATTATACATGGAGCTTCATTATGTCGAGTTTGTTTGGTTTTCTCTTTTTGTGCAGGTGCACAGGTTTCCTGTTGTGATCACACTCAAGGTTTTGACACCACAGGTCCAATACACTCATCTCTATCTTTGAAAACTAATGAAGTTTGTTCCTTTTTACTGTTTCTAAGTGGCATCATGATTTTTGGGATTTTTTTCCCCCGCTATTCTGGCTTTTTATTTCCACTGGGATGAACGGCAGATTTAAGTTCTTAGCAGATTTTTAATAAACCTACCACAAGTTTTAAAATCGAGAACTCTAGTGTGTCCTCTTTAACTCAAAAATTATCATGAAACATGCACCACTCTTAGAAAGCTGGAAGAAAGTCTTGTGTTCTATGAGAAGTGCTGTAAAATTTAAATGTCACTTTAACAAGGAGTGTTAAACATCCACTCAGCTTTTTCACTACCCCAGCAAAGTGTTTCAAAGCAAAGGCCCCCAAACAAGATGCCATTCTGAACATGCATTTCAAACAACAGAAAGCAAATGAATACTTCTGCAGAAGAGTGGCAGAAAGTTCCACATAATAAAAAAAAAAAAAACCAACCCAACAAACCAGAGAGGAAAAACACTTCAGCTGAACCAACTGTTGCGATAAAGAAGAGAAACACTAACGACTCCTGATAAGTCAGAAAGGAGTGAGGAAATCAGGGCAGAGCTTAGCAATTCCACAACCCTGAGAGCATGTGGAACCAAGATGGAGCTCTGAAAATAAAATGTGGTAACAACTGCCAAAATGCTGGGCTTTGCCTTTTATCATCTGCACTTACTAAAATAACACTTTTCACATACAAGTGGAAAATAAAATTAAGATAACGCTGCCATCAAATGCAGATAGCAAAGAAGAGAAAGCTTGGTGTCCATGAGCTGCAGCAAGTTTCCAGCACTGCAGGCTCATGAAATGATGGGTTTTGCCCAGAAATGAGCTTCCTGCTTGCTGAGTCAACAGCAGAAGGCCCACTCTGGACTCTAAAGAAACCAGTGTTGACCCTGAGAGACAGCATAGAACAGGACTGATATCCAAGGACAAGGAGAGTTTTGATTCCTGAAGCAACACAAGCTGTGGTTAATGAAAGCACTAAACCAATCAACATTCACTGACTTTTCAGCTAAAAAAGAAAAACCCATCTTTAAATTCAGTGCTGAATCTTGGTGTCTCCACACAAGTGCTGCTAATGCAGGCACTGCTCAGAGCAAAAGGGCAACGACCAGAGAATCACTGCAACCACAATCCACAGAGAAATCCCAACACATTCCTGTTCTCGTCGATATCTGGTGCCCAACGAACACAGAAGTGGGAAATCAAATGAAAGCAAATTTATTTGAATTTAAACAGGCATCTGTAGCATGAGCATTCCATTTCTCCAGCATTTTAACAGGACTACACTTTGCACATGGAGACCCAGCGTGCTCTGAGCACAAGATGGTTTGGAATTACTGAACTAAGATAAAATGTGTGCTGGCTTTTCCTACCTTCCATAATCATCAGGTGGTTTTATGAGAATCCACCCCTGCAGACCTCCCTGAGCCTGAGCCTCAACACTGCACAGCAGCCAAAAGCTCCTAACAAGTGCCTCATTAATACAAACCTGAGCAGTCTGGAGGAGACACAGGCTGGTGTTTATCATCTCACCTGCAGCCAGAACCTGTCCTTTGCCTTTTGCAAAGGCAAACCAGTCCCTGGGATGCCCCTGGCTATCCCTGCTCAGCACACAAAGCTCCTGACTGAGTTCTGACACTGCTAAGCTCTTTATAAGTTTTGCTTTTGAGAAGCACAAGACTCTCATGAAAGTATCTTGAAGACAGAAATGTTCACATTTGGTTTTATCCCTTCAAGAGTAATTTTTGCCAGCTCAGCAGCTGATAAATTTTCACCAAGACTCGATATTAAACCACAAAACCTTGGATAAACACTCAATAATCATGTCTGGATTCAATGGAAACTGAAGTTCTCCAAAAATAAAGAATTTAGGACTCTCCAATAATGTGTTAAGCTACATGAGGCTGGACTTAAATGCAACTGTGGAGTCATAACATTATGTTATATTATGCCATGATTGTTTAAAATAAAGCACAACACCTCCACTGCAACTGGAATCATTCTACCAGGATCAAGGGATTTATTTTAATCCATTCCCACAGGGAAGAGGAATAAAGGGACAAGTAAGGCAGGTATATTGATACAGAGGTGTTTTGAAAACATTTCCACCTAAGCATCACACTATTCCTTCCTCTAAAAAACCCCAAACACACACTTTGGAGAGAAAAGACACTTGCAACAGTCTCATCCAGGAACTCAGTAATATGGAAAATAAACATGATACAGATGGAAACCACTACAGGCTTGAAAAATACTGGTGTGTGGTTATCCCAGGGACAAAGATCTGCCCACTCAGGGCTGCTGATGGAGGGAACACTGCAGTGGCTGGGCCTTAGTGGTCTGACATAACAAGAAACCCCCAATTTTATAATGTGTGGTGTGTTTTCCCTGCCCAGGACAGAATTCCAAACTATCATTATTTTAATTCCAAAATGGTAAACCTGGAGAGGGAACAGAGTTAATTTAAGTGCGAGGTGACCACTACAACAAAACTAAATATCTGACCCTCAATTAAGATAATTAACTGCCTAAGAAGCAGCCAACTGTTTATTTGTTTTAGAAAGACTTGACAAGTCGCTGCAATTAAAATTCAGGGAGAAATTAATGTCAGAAGTTCTTTTGAACACTTGACAACTATTTTCAAGTTGAAATTACCCAACACTGCCAACATGGACAAGAAAATAAATGTGATGTGTGATTATCCTATTGGGTGTTATCATGTTTGTATTTTTGTTTAGGAGCATCTCTGTATCAAGGCTCCACCTTCCTGAGAAACAGCAAAATAATACCACTATTATTTTAAAAATTGAAGGGTTTTTTTTGGCTTTGAAATCTCTTTTCGGGCTTCCACTGCACACTAAAATCAAGACACATAAAAAATCTTATAAACAAACCTTAAGGGCGTTTATATTTTATACATATATATACATAAACTCTATTATACAAAACCTCATATTGCTCCTCAATCAAAGTAAATCACTCAAGACAAACCCACACACCCAGCTGGACTTGACAGGGGGTTTTGAAACAGAGAAACAGAAACCTTAAATACCAACAAACAGCATTAAAAAGGGGCAGGGAAACCCTCGCACAGAAACCTTAAGGTGACAGAGCAAAGATGACGTGATTAACCGGGGAGAAACTCAGCAGGGGAACAGCAAACACGACAGGTCTGAACAGGTCACAAAGCCTTCCACAGCGGGGTGGGAAGAGTTGTTCTCGCCTGTCTTCCACAGCAAAGCTTCTTCGCTCAACTCACGGCTTGAAAATACGGCCCTGTAAAGCTGCGATGCCTCCGGCACTGAACTGTGGCCGAGGCCCAGGAGAGCAGCAATAACCACCCGCTCCCTCCTCCCCTCCCAAAAGGAGCCTGTTCCAATTCCTCTCCCAGCCCAGCCGGACACCCGGAGGGTGCAGGGCCCGCCTGCCCGCCCCGGGGGCAGCACAAAC
>VWZU01015295.1:79931-102403 GCA_013397095.1 Sterrhoptilus dennistouni
GGGAATGGGATATACCAGAGTTATGAATATGAATTTGTGTTTTGGGTATTCAATACTCCTGTACATAAAAGCCCCTGTGATCATCTGTAAATTGTGGTGTGTATTTGGGAGCGATCCCGGCATCGTAATAAACAGACACTTTCTAACTTTAAACTGTTAGAGAGTCTTTGTCCATCATAGTTGGATATTGGTATTAGATTAATATCCACAGTTTTTTAATAAATCAATGGCCCTCAGGGAGTGTGGACAGGATTGGGGATTAGCGGGGAATAACCCCCAGTCTGTATCCCTGCGATCTCCTAAGTATGGGGGCGTTTCATGTAGGCAGAGGTGACTCTGTGCGAGGCTGGTGGTGGCCAACAGTGACAAAAAAAACCCAAAAAAATATTGGCAATACTGGCATGTGGGGATAGTCTGTGGGGATAGTCACCATCTTCTCCCTTCTAACCATGGACATTCCTCCAGCTCTAACCATGGGCATTCCGTCCTGTTATAAATGTGTGTTATAAAATTGGCTTTTCACAAGATGTGTGCTATATGATTAATAACATGGTAAGGATGTAGGATATAAGTTTATTTCTGCTGTTAGTAAAAGAAGATTAGGCATAGTGGTAGTAGTTGATGTAAGTCTGCTTAAACTGTCTGTTTGGTTGGGATAACATCCAGTGAACATGGAAAGAAGACCCTGCTATTGATACACCAACTATCAGCATCTCCCACCTAAAGAAAACATAAACCAAAGCCCAAGCTGGAGGTGATAATAAAGACACAACCAAGAAACACACATGCTCTAAAAAGGCAAACCCAAGGAGGGGCCATGCAAAACAGTTCCTGGAATATGGAAACTAGTTTATGGAATTATATGAATATTCATAAATTGATGTGACAGAAAGAGTACTTAAAGAATGTCTCTGATATAGCAGGTGTGGACTTGGCTGAATGCCGAGTCACCCAGCCGGGCCATACTTTGCTTTTTTTATCTCCTAATTGTCTTAATTTTTTATTAAACATATTTCTTAAAATTTACCGAAAAGTGAACCTCGTTTTTCACACTTCCCCTCTAAACATGGGCATTCTTTTCCCTCCAGGCTTTGAGATTCCTCCACCTCTAACCATGGACCTTCCCCTCTAACTATGGCAGGGTTTCCCCTCTTACATGGCATTATGTACTGTATACAGTTGGCATGCCTTATAAAAACTAAATACTCCTGTTTTCCATGTGAGCCTTAATTTATTGAATGCCAGACTTCCCTTGTTATGTGAGGTTAAGCACTTTTTTCTCCCTCACTGCTGAAATTATCAAGGGCAACTGAGTTTTGGAAGATCCCATTTTAATGCCCAAAAAAGTCGTATCTTGAGAAGGTCTTGCAAGGAAATTATCTTCATAATATCCAATACCTAGAGAAAAAATATATTCCTGAGGATTTACACCATTTCAGGAAGCCCATGAGACACCTTTGTTTTTCCTTTTGGTGGTTTGTTATAAAAACAGCACTGTCACGTTGAGGGAGGTGCTGCATTTAAAGCTTGTGGAAACTGTTGAGTTTCTGTTCAACTTCTAATGTAAATGAAGTGGTTTTATATATTCACATTTTAAATTTCCCCCCTCAGAACTCAAAGGCAGCCACAGTGTTCGGGTTACAGAACAGGGAAGGGACAGGTACAGGACATATTTCTCAGTTTCTCATCAGTTTCTCATCAATTTTACAGTGACCAGGAAAGGAAGATGCCAAAATCATTAGAAATGGGGAGCAGGAAGGAGTCCCTCTTTCATCTGGAGCAGATGTAGGTTCCCAACTATATTTTTATTCAAATAACCAGTACATGAAGCCATTGAGTTCATTACAGGTGATACTTGATACACCACAAAGCTGCAGTGATGGAGAGGTGATACCTAATACAGCATGAAATTTGCTTGCAGAATGTTCATTTTTTTAATGTTTTTAAGAGTAAATTGGGGGTGGGAGAGTGAGTTTAGATCAGACCAGTCCTTTGCGTCATTGGTGGAATTACAGTTAGATTTGCTACAGGGTCAAACAGTAAATTAACAACTCTGCTTTGACTGCTAAATGTGAGTGAAAGAAAAAAAAAACCCAAACCAAAACAAAGTAAAAAACCAAAAAAAAACCCCCCAAAAAAACCCGCAAAAAACCAAAAACAAAACCAACCAACCAAAACCCCACCAAAAACCTCAAAAAACGAAACAAAACAAAAAAACCAAAACAAAAAAACCCACACAAAACAAAACAAAAAACCAAAAAACCTCCCAAAAAACCCCCCACAAAAATCAAAAAACAAAACACCAAAAAAAAAAAAACCTACCAAAAACCCAACAGAAAAAACAAAAACAAAACAAAACAAAAAAACCAACTAAAACCCCACTTTTCTCCCCAGTTTTTCAGGATGCCAGGCAAGGTCAGAGCAGGGTAAAAGTGGCTTTGTTTAGACACCAGTAACCTAAGCAGCAAAATATTAGGGATTATTGAGCAAATGGGAGGTGGAGCATATTCTGTTTGGAATGGAGGGATAAGGTGATGGTTTGTGCTCCTGGAACAGCCTCCTGACATCTAACATTTTGTTTGTCTCTTTCTCCCCTCAACAAAATCCATTCACTTTATTAACCTTACCAAAAAATCTTTAAAAATCATCAAATAGCAAAGCAACAGAGGAATAAAATATTCTTCTTCAGGTTCTGTGGGTGAGCTGTGACTCTTGAGGCAGATATTTGCCAGTCTGCTGGGAGATGAACACCTGTGAGGAGCAGGGATGGCAGCTGGATCCTGCTGATTCACACCTTCCTTAGCAGGAAAAGCTTGGAGCTCAGGGCCAGGACACACAGCTGAGGAAAAGTCTCTCCCTTGCTGTGATTTGGTGGATTTATTTGCAAATGCCCTCACAGAGTTGATCAGGTACAGGATAAGCTCTGATTTTTCAAGACCACTTAATGGATTTCAGCATCCACTTGACATAAATAACAGTTAATGACCAGTGCACACACATCCCCTTAACAGCTTTGGCAAAATTAGGATTGGTGTAGCAGCATATTTCAAAAAGCTTGTAGGGGTAAATATATTTGCATAGAGAACTTTGCAGTATAGAGAAAAACTCAAAATCTACAGCAAAAGCATGGTGTAATTCCTACTAAAGTGTTTTCAATTTGCTGCTGTATGTATAGCAAAAGAGAATTGCAACGCTTTTCCATGGTAAGTTTAATGTCATTTCCTTCAATGAGGGTAAATAAATTTCCTTTAAATTCCCCAGGGTTTTAAGAACTGCTTATTAGGTAGGCAGTGATAGCTGAAAAAAAAAAGTTGGTTTATTTTTTTTTTCCTACAAAGATATTAAAATAACTTATTCAAATATAGCTAAGTAATAATCCAAATGCACTGAGTTGAGGAAATCACTTTGGAGCTTCTAAAACTGAGCAAAAAAATTAAAAATAAAAGACCCACCAAATTCAGATCCTTGTATACTCAAAGAAGAGGCAGAGCCAGGAGCTGAGCAGGCAGATAAAGCCAACTGCGCAGTGTAAATGCAGGAATTCTGATTTTTCCCCAGCTACCTGGGCTTAAAGCTGGGCTGCTGTTTACTTTTTAAATTGACTTTGTCTTTCTGTAGCTTCTGACAGAAAGTTCCATACCAAGTCTGTGATAAATGCAGGATGTGTGAACTTCTGCTGAATGCGCTTAATCCCAGATGATTTCTCTGGTGTTTACTGTCAGTACCTAGTTATGTGCTATAAATCCAGTTGCACCTAAAAAATTCAGGCTACAGAAGATGAAGTAGTTAAAGCAGAGTGTGGCAGTTTATACAACCCCAACATGGAGGGGCTTCTTAGTGTCACCAGAATGTTTTGTCACTGCACCTGAGCCCTGTTCAGGCCAGGACTAACCAAAGTCAACTGGGAAAAAGGGAGATTTTATTTTTCCTTCTGGTTGGCAAAACAGTCCCAGACTATCCATGACTATCCATGTGCAATTGAATTATGATTTTTGTCCTTTCACCTCTGCAGGTATTAATTCTAGAGAACTTGTCTCCTGATGAAGGAACTTCATCTCTATTCGGAAAAAGCCAACTCTGCCAGGCTTTAAGCGCAGAAATTGGTGGATTTTATTAAAACCCTGAGGCAAGAAAGCTCATCTAAAATAGTCAGATGGAAATTAAAAGCTCCATAGGTAGGACAGAATAAAATCCTAGACTTGAAAAGTTACCTCATCTTGATGAACTCCTTACCATGCTTACCAGATAAACTTTTTTTTTTTGGCTAGCATTAACTTCATTTAATTTTAATGTAATTTGCTTCTAGGATTATAACATTAGTCAAAAAACATCTTATAGTAGTGTGAGAAAACTATTGTTTGAGTCTTTTCTCATTGCAAAACTTAGAAAATTTAATTTATATCACGTCTTAATCTCAGCCATTCTCCCCAAAGCAGCCATGCCCAAACGATTTGCTCTGCATTCACACTGGTGCAGCTGAGTAATGTGTGTCCTGGCACAGCCTGATCAATTCCCTCCTCTCTCACCTGTGTCCTGGCACAGCCTGATAAATTCTCTCCTCTGTCACCTAAACCAAGCAGAAAACCCAATCAAAGCCCCTGAAATGTGGAAATTTTCTCTCAGAGCGGGCACTGAGCACTCAGAGGAGCCTGGCTGAGCCTGGCTGCCCGTGCTGGGGGCAGACACTCACTCAGGATCGGGTACATGAGCAGCACTTTCCTCCTGTAGATGTCTGGGGGGAACTTGGCGTAGTAGACCTTGGCTCGCTGCGTCTCCTCGTCGCTCTGGATCAGGATCTTCCCAATGCGGATGGAGCGGCAGCAATCCCGCAGGCCCTGCTCCATGGCCTCCCCTGCCAGAGAGACACCCTGCTCAGCTCTGAGAGAGGGCTGGGGGCAAGGGCTGCCCTGCCAGGAGAGACAGCCCTGCTCAGCTGGGGCAGGGAGAGGGCGGGGGACAAGGGCCGCAGGGAAAGGGACAGGCCCAGAGGGATAGTCCTAAAGGGACAGTTCCCAAATGGTCAGTTCTAAATGGACAGTCCCCAAAGGGACAGCCCCAAAGGGACAGTCCCCAAATGGACAGTCAGTCCCTAAGGGACAGTCCCCACATGGACAGTCCCCAAATGGACAGTCCTGAAATGGACATTCTCCAAGTGGACAGTCCCCAAAGGGACAGCCCCAAAGGAACAGGCAAAGGGACAGGCCCAGAGGGACAGTCCCAAAGGGACAGTTCCCAAATGGACAGTTCTAAATGGACAGTCCCCAAAGGGACAGGCCGAAAGGAACAGTCCTAAAGGGACAGTCCCAAATGGACAGGTCTCAAAGGGACAGTTCTCCAAATGAACAGTCCCCAAAAGGACAATCCCAAAGGGACAGGCCCAAAGGGACAGTCCCCCAGTGGACAGTTCCCAAAGGGACAATCCCCAAAAGGATGGTCCCCAAAGGGACAGTCCCACCCCTGTGCTGGTGATCAGTTCTAAGCATTAGAACACTTGAAGCTCTTCCCCTTTTTCCCCTGTTTGCAGCCAACTGAGTCTCCTCGGCGTTGCTGAGCCCCCGGGTTTGGTGTCCCCAGCCAGCAGGGGCAGGTGGGGTTTGGGGACATCCCGGTGACACGGGGTGGGGCAGAGTGTGAGGCCGCTGGGTCTGACAGCCCAGACCCAAAGGTTTGCCCAGCACTGGGCAGTAGCAGGACTTTGGTGGGGCCCTGGCTCTGGGCACAGGGGAAACAGGGGAGGGCACCCGGCCCCTCACAGGGAGCAGCTGCCAGGGAGGAGCCACAGGAGATTGTTCCAGCCATTTGTCTCCTTAAAGGTTAATGGAGATATCCCTGGACATTCTGTTATCAAGGATACATAACAAAAATAACAACTTAAATAATAAGCCAATAAATAATTTCAAGGAGATACTATAACATTGTGAAAAGTAGGTTTTGTCCTGTTAACCAGATATTTTCCTCAATATCATAGTTTACAGTAGTAGAGCTGTTAGAAGAAACCTTCAGCCAATAAGAAAGATCTTGTCTTTCACTGTACTTTGATTGAGAAAGAGGAACGGTGTGTCAATACAACAAATATTAATTGGACTGAAAACTAACTGATAGGTCTCCAACTGTAATTGTAAACAGAGCACTGGCAGAGCTCCCTTCCTGCCGGATCTTGACCCCACACCACTTATTGTGTGATCGCTGACCTGCAAAAAAAATGCCAAATCATTACTGGTGATCTGCAGCTGCACAGAAGTTGGGGCAGGTCGCCAATACCAAACCTAATCTGGATCACTTAATGAGCTGAGTTTAAATAAACAACATGTTTTTTTACGTGCCACCAAATGTAAAGTCGTTAGCCTAAGAATAGAGCAGCAGCTGGATAAAGGGGTGGGTGACAAAGTCATGGAATTCAGTGACTCAGAAGAGGAATAATCAGCTGAAGATGAGCTCCTAATGAGATGCTCTGCCAAGGGGAGCTAATGCTTCCAAGGAACCACAAAACCAGGCACCAGTACACAAGTAAGAAAGGCAAGCAAGGTTGTATTACCTCTGTGAGGGCTCCAGGAAGTCTTCCTTGAGGGCTAGAAAACACACCTTGGTTAGAGAGCACCCAAGGAACACAGTTTACTAAAAAATAAAAGGTGAAGGGACATTTTAAATGCACTCTGTGGGATGGCACGTTACAGATTTCACCCTAAAGGGTGGTGAGGCCCTGGCACAGCCTGGGAGGCTGTGGCTGCTCCATCACTGGAATTGTTCAGGGCCAGGTTGGATGGGGCTTGAAGCAAGATGGGATGGTGGAAGGTATGCCTTTCTTCCAGGGGGTGGAATGGGATGATCTTTAAGGTCCCTTCCAATCCAAACCATTCTGTGATTCCATGATTTATCTGGCAGAGGGGTGTTTGGTAGCCGGACATCAACACAGGTCTCTGTGTATTTTTAGGACTGGGGAAAGCTGTCCACTGGAACAATCCACACACAGTTTGCCGACTGTGGCAGAGTGCCTGTCCCTGAAGAATCACTGGAAATACTTAATGAGATCTTATTTTTCCCCCAAAGGAAACACTCTGGTTTGAACAAGCAGTGATTCAGAGGAATCTGGTGGCCTTCATTAGGCAGGAATTGGGAGCAGGTTATGAGAACAGCTCCTGCTAGATTTGTTCTGGATAAATACAGAAACGCTGTGGCTGCAGGCAGGGGTGAAGGGAGGGATGAATCAAGCAGCACAACCTGCAAACTGCCTTGGCTGAAAAGGCTTTTTTAACCTAACCTATCCTCCATTCCCATATTCAACACTTTTTTATTATTAACATTATCACCGTGAATCCTGGCTGCCCTCAGCAGCACCAACAGCAGGGCAGTCAGTGTTTGCAAACAGCCACCAAAACGTGCCTCAGACAATTCATTGCCAAGCCTTTTGCTTTAACTCTGGACTGTAAGAGCATCATCAGCCACTGGGAAACTTAAACCCATTACAGAGTGAGAATACAATCAAGCAGCATCAGCTTTATTGCAGTCCCTTGGCATTCGGAAATGTCAGGAGCCCACTGGGTCTTGTTGTTTAGGGGAAGCAAAGACTCTGGGCAGGCTTAATTGCTTCATTCGTTTGTGGGGAGAAAGCAGAATGGAGTTAAAATCCTTAAGTGAAAAATTCGGGGAGGGAAAAAGTGTGAAACACAGAATGGGGCTGGAGGAAGAGAGAGATTTCCAAGATTCTTTTCTTATTCATTGTTAATGATCACCTCCTTACTTACATCCAGAGCAGAGTCCTGATGGTCACTTACCAATCCTTATCTTGGGGTGTGATTTCTCACCTCTCTGTGTCGGTGACTGGGTACTGATGCCTGGTTAATCCCAGAGATATCAGCGGGGAGGGACCTGCAGTGCCTTCTGCCTGTTCTCTTTGGCAGCTGTTACAACAGCAAATGCTAATTCCTCTCTCAATGTTTTGCTCTTTCTGGGAATTTAAAAATAACTTGCCTAATGAAGCAGTGCTGAGCAGCTCATATGTCCAGACAGATAGGAGTGATATGCTTCAGTTCAGAAAGCAAAGTTGTCTGTGGTGGCAGTGCCTTTGAACAAGTCCCCCAAGGCCCTTTTTCAAATAATCCCAGGACTGGCTGAAGTTAATGCTGGAAGAAATTCAGAGAAAGGGGAGAGAATCATGTCAAAGAGCCTGGGACTTGGGAAGACATTTCTGGGTGAGCTGTAATCAGACCCATCCTATGACATCCCTTTAGCAGTGCCATTTAATTACTCCTTTATGGACAGGGTTTGATGTGTGTGTGCTGTAGCAGGGACATCCAGAACATGAAAGAAAAAACGTGGCACTTACTGAAGGCTTTTCAAAGATCAGTGGAGCTCCTTGTCCCTTCTTAGAGCAATGAGAAACTGAGCAGAGTGACAAAACTGCCTGTCCAAGAGCAGCCACCAAAGCAGGAGCAGAGACAATTACAGGCTATGGCAATTTTCAGCTTCTCCCTCAAAAACACCTTGTTTTGTTACACATCTTTGATTTTCTATCTCCTGGACCTGGAGATCACCATCCTCATTGAAGTTTACCCTGCAATGACCTCATCTGCCTCAACAGGACAGGACACATGAGAACTATGAAGGGTGAACATCCAACAGGAGCTGGAGGAATGGTTGCAAAAGGAGCTGGGCATGATATGCTGGGAGGCAAAATTGTTGTGGAAAAACAGGCATGGGGGCCAGGAAGATACCTGGCTTCTTCCTTTGGGCCAAGACTGGAGTGAGAACATCTCTCCCTGCCCACTTGGAGCAGCCTTAGCCTCTTGCATTAATTTGCTACATTATTGTTTTCTTGATCTAAAATTAAATCATTTGCAATGCCATAATACTTACCAGAGTATAAATGCTAGACTTTCTAATACTTCAGTGATAAAATCCTATTTTTTCCCAGCTAGATGAATGATCATTACATTCCTCAAATCAATTCTTATTTTTTCTTTAATGGCTTCTGATACCTTTGGCACTGTTGAGTGACAGGGTCTGCTCTCCATCCTTGGAGGGTGCTGGGGGAGCTCAGCAATGTCCTCATCTCCACAAGAGGAGATAACTGATCCTAAAAAACTGGTGGTTTTATTTGGGGCAGAAAGGATGAGGAAAGTATCCATCAGAAGAGTTTTCCACACAGAGATTCACACTTTGTTAATCCTACAAAGACCATAAGATCTGTATCACATACAGCATGTCCATATGTTCTCATTGAATTGTTCTTAGAGTGCAATTCATCATTCCCTCGAGTCCTGCATCAAATATGCCATGCTGCAAAAAGATGAAATGAAGCCAAACCACAGGGATCATGTACTACTTTGCTCTGTGCTCATGCCAGGGAAATGAAGGACTTCCACCACTGGGATTACACTGCTAAAACCCAGGAGCTTCTGTCCCTCTGTACAGAATAATGAATTTCAGCATCATCCTTCGTCCTTCAACCAAGAACGTGGCCTGTGTGATGTCCAGGGCAGTTCAGGCAATGGCACATTTCCTTTTTTGTGCTGGAATCATAACCTAATTCATAACTGTAGCCCTAAAATTAAACTGGTGATTGCCCCCAGCTTGGCCACCCAGCCACTGTTCTCCGTAACCAACACGAGTCTCCACCTCAGTGTGTTCCCTGTAGGATTGAGACTTTACACACTTGGCAATAATTGAGAGATCTGCACCTTTCTGTTCTCAAATCCCAACCCTAACATCAAACAACCTTGGGCAGAAGTGTGCAGTGACTGTCTCACTCACACCAGGAGCTCTGTGGAGCTCTTGGATTCAGTAAGAATGACTTTTCAGCTTTTGGTGTCCATAATTTTGGTGTCACAACCCCAGCAGAGACTGGAAGCATCACAGAGGGGTCCTGCCAGGCACCCACCTTGGAACAGAACCAGGACAGAGCAGGTGCCTCAAACCCAGGATCCAGATCATGTCCTTGAGGGACTTGGGGTGATGCTAAATCCCTCTGGGCACAGAGACAGCTCCGGGCACTGCTGGACAGGTTCCCCTCACTGAACACCACACCAGGGGCTCATTTCAGCAAGAAAGATCCTAAATAGTCTCCACAGCCAATGCCAGCATTTTGCAGCGTTATCCAACGGGAGATGAAGGAGGGATACATTCCTTAAAAATAATCCTCCTGGTGGTAAATAATGTGATTAAGCAGGCTGCCTAATTCTCCCCCTCAGTATTAAACTGCCCTGTTTATCCCTGGCTGGAGCTCTGCCCCTGTCCCTGCCCTGGCCTGTGTCCCCTCCTGTGCTGCAGCAGGAGCTGGTGTCACACAGCCCTGTGTTTAGCAGCTGCCTGCTGTAAAAATGTGCCCTTATCTCTCAGACTGCAGTTTATGCTCAGTCTCTTTATTTCCCTTCATGTAATCATCAGACATTTCTGCGTTTTGTCGTGATAAATACCAGACTGTTGAATCTCTGGGGCTGCCAAGAATTGCATCTCAACATAGCACAAATAGAGCTGCTATTTTTTTCCTTTCATTCCTTCCTTTAGTTTAACATTTATTCCTGCTATTGTTGTCCTTAAAAGAATAAAAAGGACCAGATCTCACTAGCCAGTTGCTCCAAATGCATTAGATTAAAGATTAAATAAGAGGATAACTGAAGGCTATGAAGACTATATTAATATATTGAGATAGTCAAGCAAAGATGTGATAATGTGCTATTCATTATACAGGTGCGCCAGTGCTCACTACAGGATAAAATTAGATTGACTCATCTGCAGGTCATGTACCTTCTACAGCTCAGAACTCACAGAGCTTTGCTTCTCTGTGCTGAGACAGGAGTGCAGCAGTGCCAGCCCTGCCTTGCACACAGAGGTGTCTGTGCTCACACCACACTGCACAGTCCAAGCCACCAAGGATCCTGGTCACCACAGCTCAGGATGTTTTTCCCATTTCCACTCTTTAAATGCCACAGGTTTCTTTTTCCCCTGCTCTCAGAGAAGAGAAGCTGTGTGACACACAAAGAGATCCTGGTGCTGGGCGCCTCCCTGAAGTGGTGATGCTGAGAGCCAAACTCAGCTCACACAAACAGTCACTGCCAGGCTGAACAGGCAGCATGGCTCTGTGTTCCTTGTTTTCCTTGATATCCACATCCCAGCTTCCAGCCACCCTTCTTGAGGCACGTCTGCCACACACCTGAGCTGTAAAAAGCCTCCTGCTCCTGAGAGCTTTAAGTACTTTTCTCTCAGCGAGTGGATTTGCTGTCTGGAGCTGCCTTTATCGCCACTCACCCCTATTGTTATTTCCGTTAAAAGGTTGGAAGCCTAATACTGCATAATCATGTAGTCTGAAATCTCAAAGTGAAGTCTGAGGGTAAAGAAAAAAAGAGGTGCAGGTACAGACAAGAAGTAGAAACATCTCTTATGCTTCTTGTGGAAAACAAAGAGATGCAAGATGTAAAATTGCACAGTAACTCAGTTGTGTTTGTTAAAGAGATCAATAAGTGCCTGCACTGTCATTTTGGCTGCCTGGGTTATCTCCCTGGGCCACTCATCTGCAGGAAATGCTCTCAGATGGGTGCCCTGTAGGTGTATCAGCTGGCTGGTCTCTCTGGATAACAATCACTTCCCTTTCTGCATTTTAAGATGGCTCAATATAGAAATTTTCAAAAGAAAAATCCAGTTCGGAGTTTTGATGCCTTGTGGTATCACAGAAAAAGATAAAAACCATTTTATTTTAGCACTGTCAAGAAAATGAAGTCCATCCCACCCAAAACCAGCACACTGTCCCAGTCCTGGGATGGGGAAGGCTCTTCAGTGACAGCAAATTCTACTGGAGGAACAGAAACCCAGACACTTGTTTTGCATTCAACTTGTTGGAGCTTGATATTTTTGGAATCCTTTTTTTTTTTTTTTCTCTCAATTAGACGAAATCTGTCAGAGTTCAAAAGTTATGGAAACGGTCCAAAACACAGGCTGGTGATGCAATTGCAGCAACTCTATTTTCTTGGCAAATCAACTTAAATCCCCTAATGACAGGAGAAATGATGCCACAGCCCATTAGTTGGTGGCCACTTACATTCCAAGGTCGCTGTCACTGATGAGAGGGAGAGGCTGGCTGAATCCTTCCTTTCTCATAATTAAAGCTCGTGAGCTGGAGACTCATTTCTAAGGTGCTCCTTTCTATTGATCTGTGATGCCACTTTTTAGCGATTCCAACTAATAATATTAGGTTTTCATCAACTCAGATTTGGTAGTGGATGCTGCTTTCGGCTGAAAGAATCGAGTTAACTGCCTCTTGCCTTTTTCCTATTTATATTTTAACTGCATTGTGTGAGAATAATGTAACACCTTCATTCAGACAGAATTAGTCACTGACTTTATGTCGAAATCTTCAGCTTGTAGTAATCTCCCCCACATTCAGCCAAGCAGGTAAGCACATACTGAAGTCTACAATTAAAATCCTTAATTAATTCCTTAAATTAAGCACATACTTAAATGCTTTGCTAAAGAGGGATATAATCTGCAACATGCTCAAGATAAAGTGTATGCTTAAGTGCTTTATTGAACCGCTGCTTGTGCTGCAACACAAAGTACATTTGCCAAGCAAAAGCTACTCTCCTGTGGGTGTAATTCTATAAAAACTGGGGGATGAGGGAGCCTGTGGGCATTTATCAACATAAACCACATGGCACCTGTCCTGATAGATCACACCTGGAATGCTGGGAGGTGTGAGAAACCTCTGGGATGGGATGTTGACAGTGGATCAGCTGTGCAGGGGCTGGACTGTGCTGGACAAAGGACAGGCCCAGCTTGGATGGCTGCTGGGGTCTGCATGGCTGAGATTTTGGGCAGGTTTGGGCTCAGTGTTGGCTTTGGGGAAGCTAAATATATTTCTAAGTTTGAAATATATTTAAGAGAAGCACTTATGAATACCCTAGACAAAAAAATTCCCATTTTCTCCCCTACTGACTTCCCTGCATGAAGAGACACAAATACATCCACAATTTAAGTCATTACCTGACACCTTCTAGAGGCCTCCAGCCTGCCAATGCTGCAGGTGTTCTAAATTATGCTGTGGAATTGTCTGCAAAATTCTGTGGCTACTTTGGGACGTGGTGAAGGCCACTAACCAACCCCAGAGACACTGAGGAAAGCTTGGTGCCACCCAGGGCAGGTTTGTCCCCAGCCAAACTCTCCCCAGGGACAGCAGCTCCCACTGGCAGGACAGAGAAGCTGGTGATATTTAATTATATCCCAATTAAAATCTAACTCTGTCTTCACTCACAAGGAGAAGCCACTGGGCCATGCACAGACATGGATGACAGTTCATCCAGAAGTCTTTTAATTATATGTACTTTTATATAATCTAAATACAGTAGATAAACACAACCTCATTTAACAGGTCCTTTCTGTCGCATTACTCTGGCGGATGAAGGCTCTGCTTGTTTGTGTTTTTGGCACCATTCATGCCAAACGTGGACTGGCCAGTGTGGGGTTGTGTCAGCACTTGAGAAAGCACAAGATTGAACAGGGTCCCCAAAATGAGTTTTTGAGCAACATAACCCTGATTATGGAGAAAACAGAGAAACAGGAGCCTTCCAGTTTGTTCCAAACCCCATCCAACCTGGCCTTGAACACTTCCAGGGATGGGGCATCCACAGCTTCTCTGGGCAAACCTGTGCCAGGGCCTTGCCACCCTCAGTGTCAAAACTTTCTTCCCTAAATTTAGTCAGAATCTACCTTTTTTCAGTTAAAACCATTGCCCCAGCCCCTGTGGCAACAGGACCTGCTAAGAATTCTCTCCCCAAGACTTGCACAAAGGGGCAGGAACTATTTCCAGCCTGTGGGTCATGGGATTGATCCTACATAAGACAGACCTGATAGATTTGGTGGTCGTGGGCCTGGCCCAACCCTCTGTGTGTTTTATTTTATTGGAGAGCTTCTAGTGCCAAATTAAGCTCAGCCCTTCTCAAAGCTGAGCTGCTGATGGGCTTCCCTGGACCATGGCCCCACTCCAGCCCTGCCCTGCTCTGGGATCCCGGCACTGGGATCCACTGGAAGCACCGAAATCCCTCCTGTGCCCCGTTTTACCCATCTGAAACCCCTCTGTGAACACAGGCAGCTTGTAGAGCCACCAGCTCTGCTTTTGGGGATTATTTCCCAGCCCCCTGCCAAGGGATCCAGTTGCTGAACAATGTTCATGTCCTACTTTCTGCTGGCAGGGCTGGGAATGCCCCAGCCTGAATTAACACCCGCCTCTTGCATTGCCCCTATCAAGTGCTAACAAAAGGAATTGTCATTTTAAAAACAACTAAGTTTTTATTCCTTTTTCCACAAGAAATTGAAGACAGTGGCATTGTCTGCTCCTTCCCAGGAAAAGGGGGCTGGGAAGAGGCTCCACTCCCTTTGGGCAAACCCAGCCCCACCTGCAACCATGGAAGGCAAAATCTGAACTCTGGGTTGATTTGGGGAAGTTTCCATTTCTCAATTAAAAGGAGCCCCACTGTAGAGCAGAAGTGGTCCAAGCCTTTTTTTCCCCACTTTTCCCCATCCACGGCCACACCTCCATCCCTGATGTTCTTCACATTAACAAGTATCAACCCAATTAGGCTAATTAGGGGCCTGGAGTGCCCTGGGAGGGGGCAGCCAGACAGATCCTCATCTACAGCAGTGAGTTGGTTAAAGAAACGATTCCTAATATTCAATAAATGGCAGTTTTAATTTCTTCTTCATACATGATCTTAAAATGAGATTTTTAATTTTTTTATTTATTCCATAAACAATATAACAAAACTCAGCAAGTTAACAATATGACGTTTTCACCATACAGAGTCAGTCACAAATATTTAAAACCTTTGCAACAAGAACAACAAAACCCAAAATATTACAAGAATAATTTACAAGAGGATCTATAAAACAGCAAAGCGCTCACAAATTTTCCAGTTTCCTTTACACAATATCACTACACTCTTTCACAACATTTCTTTTTATTACAAAATTCCCAACAAAAGTTTAATTTTTTTCTTTGTATTTTGGTTTTTAAAACCAGAAACTCTTAAGTATACATCCTTTTATTAACACCCGAAGGTGCAAAAAAAGGGAAACCTCACACATACAAACACTTCACAGCACTTTTCTAAGAAAAATATACACTTACAAAATATTTTACAAATTGGCACACTTAAAAATATACAAGATTTTGTAGGCGTCTTAGAGTGATCCTTAAGAATTATACTTCAATTGACTCTACAGAATATTTATAAAGCTTATTCTAAAAGAAAAAAGGCAAATCATTTCCAAACATGTTAAAATTGCAGTGTAAAATGTGGAACAGAAATGGATATGTTACATTCATAAAAAGGGCCATTTAATAGTTCTTAAATGCTCAAAGGGGGGGGGGGAATAAAAGTTTTCTTTAGCACCATAAAACAGGAGCAACTTCCTAACGAGGTGCCTCTAGTTCTATGGAAGGGAACTCAAGGAGCAGTACATTCACATCTCTGGAGGCAGCAGTCGAAGTGCCCGGCCGGGGCCGGGGCAGCGGAACAGAGCAGCTCCTTGGATTTCTACCCTGCTTCCCACCGGGAGTAAAGAGACAAAAGGAGTTTCACTGGTACCTTGGTTTTGTGGTTTTGTGTGTGTGTGTGTGTGTGTGGTTTAGTCTAGGTTTAAGTCTTCCCTTTGTGCTTTAGAAATGGACGTCTGTCTGTCTGTCTGTCTAGCTCTTGAAGGGTAGTGAAAAGACCAATTTTGATTTCTCGTTTCCTTTTGCACCAAGTGTTTTAAAGGCTCAGTAAACGTGTCTGGCAACCCAAGCGTCCTGCGAGATGGAGGGAATCCTCCTGCTTCAGATCCCAATTCCCTTAGATGGCTGTTACTCCACTGTCATTAGTGTCACTTGTTTACCTGAGAAACAGATTTGAAAAGCCTTGCTTCTACCACAGACATTGTACTTGGTTTATTTTATATATTTTTTTTCTTTATTTTTTTCTTTTTTTTTCCTTTTTTTTTTTTTTTTTTTTTTGCATTATTTCACACGGTGAAGAGATAAAGAGGCACATTCTCCAATAGATGTCAGCAGTTTGAACCATGCAATCTCCACTGGACCCCCTGGGAGCTGCACAGGCAAAGTCCAACACACCAAATCGAGAAAAGTCAAGACTGAGGGCCTGATCCTGCACCAACCCAAGTCCACGCACTTGATCCTCCTCCCACTTACACTGACTTCAAAGAGTTTTTCTTGGGACTTGACATCACTGGCTGGGAAAGCACTTGGGGCACAGGAGCCCCCAGGAGTGAGCTCCCCCCTAAGTGCTTTGCTAGACTGGCAGCTTAGGGATAGAACATGGTCCAGCAGCTAAAGGATGACAATGCTCAAAACATCTTTATTTTGGTTCCTGGCTTGTTTGGGCCATAATGCCGAAAAAATTAACAGCAATCCTGATTTTTTTAAAAGAGCGAACGGTGCAGCAATGGTTTCACCAAGCAACCATCAGCCAGCCTTGGCTTCTCCCCTCTGAGCCCACCCAGCCTCAGCAGGACAGCACAGCATAGCAAGGACAGCCCTGTGGCTGCCCCTGCCCTCCTCCTTCTCCTCCTCCTCCCAAAATGCCTGGCTACCTCTGGTCCACAAGTTGTTATTCTCAAGATGTTTTTCAAAAACATCCACCCTCCTATGCTCAAAAAAAGAAAAAAAAAGAAAAAAAAAAGAAAAAAAAAAAAAAAAAGCAAGATGAAAACCCGGAAAGATTTTTTTTGTAATAAAAACCCAAAGGTTTTTATTGGATCCCCATCACTGATATTTTTCTATTTACAAAACTTCTAAATGCAATCTATGGCCATGGGCTGGGTTGGCTCCTGCTGGGTGGCTGCAGGATTCCTTTCTGCAGGAGGTCTGTCCTGTTCCTGTGCCATGGGAGACCTGTACTCCTGTGGCAGAGCAACAGGTACCACCTTGCCCTGTGTAATTCTCCTCTCAAATGGATTTTATGACCTTTGGAAGTGGCCAGTCCCTGCTTTCTAACACCAGTGCCAATTCTAAGTCACCCAGACTGCGGCGACACCGTGGCTCAGCAGCACTGCTGGCACCATCCTCCCATCCTGCACTGGAGTAGGAGTGAAAAGAGATGAAGCAGAAAAGACATTTTAAGGGATGCTGCAGAATAAACACCTTTTGGTGTGGCTTGGCTTCATTGCTCCCAAGAATCAAACAAGCCCCCGGAGCCCTATGAGGAGATGCAAGAGGAGGATGAAGTTGCACTGGGACTGGGCAAGAGGATAGGTGGGACCCACATCCCAGTCCTCCCACAGCTGTGAGCAGGGCCATGAAAAACCAAAATGCAAACGGAGAACAAGAGCTTGTATGGTGAGGGGTGAGGCAAAGGTGGGAAGTGAAAACCTTGAGGTAGTGATAGGCAGGTGGAGATGAATCCTACGAAAATAAAGTGCCGGCTCTTCAATGAGTTAATCAATAAGATCCCCTGGGAAACTGCCCTCAGGGACCAGGGAGCAGAACAGAGCTGGCAGATCTTTCAGGATGCTTTTTATAGAGAGCAAGAGCTCTCAATCCCCAGGTGTAAGAAACCAGGCAAGGAAGGCAAGAGATTGGCATGGCTGAGTCACAACCTGCTGGTCAGGCTGGAGGGCAGGAGGAGCAGGGACAGGTAACCTGGGACACTGTCAGGTTGTTCAGGGGTGGGACAAGGAAGGCCAAGGTGCAGATGGAGCTGAATGTGGCAAGAGACATTAAGAATAGCAAGGGCCTTTACAGGTGTGTCAGCATGAAAAGGGTCGAAGCAGGTGTGACGCAATTGGCACACTGGTCACAATGGATGAGAAGGTTGAGACAACCTTTCTTTCCATCTCCCTTGAGTGGTGGAACCACAGGACAGGGATTGGAGGAGCAAAGTCCCTCTCACTGTAAGACAAAATCAAGTCTGTGATTTTCCACCACCAGTCCTCCACCTGAGGACCCTGAACATACCTAAGACTGTGGAACCTGATGAGATGCATCCCAGAACCCAGAGGGAATTGGCTGATGGAGTTGCCAAGCCACTCTCCACGGTACCTGAAAAGTCCTGGCAGTCAGGTGAAGTCTTGGATGACTGGGAAAACAAAAACATTGAACTACTGCCCTGCCAGCCTCCCCTCTGTGCCTGGGAACACCACGGACCAGACCCTCCTAGCAACTCTGCTGGGGCTCATGGATGACAGGGAGGTGACTCAGGACAGCCAGCACAGCTTCACCAAGGGCAGGTCCTGCCTGGCCAGCCCAGTGGCCTTCTAGGATGAAGTGACTGCATCTATGGACAAGGGAAAGGCTCCAGGTGTCCTTTACCTGGACTTCAGTAAAGCCTTTGGCACAGTCCCCCACTAACACCTTTCTAAATTGAAGGGAGAAGATTTGAAGGAGATCTGTTCAGCAGATGAGGAACTGGTTGGACAGTCACATCCAGAGGGTAGTGGTCAACAGCTCACTGTCCAGGAGGACATCAGTGGTGAGTGCTGTCCCTCAAGCGTCTGTACTGGGACCAGCACTGTGGAGGATCTTCACCAATGATGTAGACACTGGGATTGAGCCCCCTCAACAGGTTTGCAGATGGCACCAAACTGAGTGGTGAGGTTAACACCCCTGAGGGACAGAGTGACATCCACAGGGACATGGGCAAGCTCGAGAAGTGGGCCCAGGGGAACCTTGTAAGGTTCAACAAGGCCAAGTGCCATGTGCTGCACCTGGGATGGGGCAATCCCTGGGATCCACAGGCTGGGGAATGAAGGGACTTAGAGCAGCCCCTGCTGAGAAGGACTTGAGAAAGAATTTTTTTATGAGGGTGATGCAATGCTGGCACAGGTTGCCCAGAGAGGTGGTGGCAGTTTCATTCCTGGAAACATCCAAGGTCAGGTCAGACAGGGCTCTGAGCAAGCTGGTCTAGTAGAAGATGTCCCTGCTTTTTGCAGGGGAGTTGGACTAGATGGCCTTCAAAGGTCCCTTCCCACCCAAATACTCTATAAAGATCAAAAGGGAGGAGGGCAAATGGCTGGCTCAAGGCAATTTCTGAATTTTGGGGTCAAGCAGCAGAGCAATGACCTTTTCCAACACAGGGAAGGGCCAGTGCCACACCACGAGGGACCCAGGCTCTTGAACATCTCCCCAGTCAGAGATTTTTGGAGGACATGGGATGACCACCAAAGCTGTCAGCAACTGGAATGGTAGAAGGACTGAAGGAGAGCAACAAGGCAGCTGGAATTTGTGATTAACACCATTCTGAAACACCCAGCTGGGTGTATTCATGGATAAAACAGTCGATATGTTTCATGCCTGATCTTCATGCCCTATTGCACATTCCTCGAATGCAATAAGTATTGCTATCCCATCCAGTACAAGGAGCTTTATTACGAGTCCCATATTCATAACATTAAGCATGAGGAACACAGTGCAGGCCAGGTGAAATGTGCTTTCAAGTGATGGTTCTGGGTCAGAAAGAAGGTCTGTGCCACATCCCAGCCCTGGCCTGACCTGTCTCTGTAAGAGCAGCAGGCAGAACATCCAAAAGAAAGAAGCTGCCAGCCCCTCTCCTGCAGCACGTGGCGGGAATGCTGAAAAACTGGGATATGCCAACACCACAGCAGTGGTTGGAGCTTGTAGTAGCTGATGAGCCTGTGAATAGAGAAGAGAGCTGCTGGGGAAGTGGGGAAAGCGTGGTGGCTGCAGGCCAGCCCAGAGCCCAGGGATGGAGCCCTACCACAGCTCTTGCCTCCAGAGTAAATCCTGAGCATCTTCTGGATCTCCCTCCTGGAGCCAGAGCTGGGGTGGGATGCTGCATGCCATGGGGCACCAGGGACCACTCATCCAGAGCAACTCACTCTGGGCAACGCCAGCATTTATTCCATAAAAAAATGAACTTACAGGATTTTTTTTTAATTACTATTTTTTTTTTTCCAGAGTTTGTCCTTTCATCTGTTAAATAAAACACGATGCAACTACGGAGCTGTTCTCTCTGGGATCACAGAGCTGAGCCAAGCTGCACCCCAAGATCTCTAAGAGCTGAAAACACCATTCCAAACTAACGCTCTGCATCTCCACTTTGATTTTTAAGCGATCGCTCTGCTTTTCTGCTAAATTAACTTGAAACCAATTCTGCTGCTTTGCCTGGCGCGTGGGTGGAAAAAAAAAAAACCTGACTTGGGAGGAAACCTGAGCCCAGTCCTGCCCTCTGTGTGACACCACGTCTAATGCCTGTGGCTGTATCAGCAACATGATCTGTTCAATGCTAGAACAGCTCCTCTTCTTCACCTCCTGCTATTGCATAAGGGGTCCAAGCCTCGCATCCCTCCGCTCCCAATAATCGCTCCCAGGGCTCTTGCATATCAAGGTTTTTCGTGAGAAATCAGCAGCAAAACGCACAGGCTCTCAGTTGCACAAGGAAAATAGATCTTTGTTGGGTTCCTTATTCTCGTGGAGGGCGAGGGTGTGGTGAGGAGGGTTACAAATAAGGCCTTTTGAGGATACATTTAGCATTCAATACTTAACGCTGTCTTAATAAAGTCCAGTCATGATCCGGCCCTGATCGGTGAGATCACAAATAGCTCTGTTGGTTGTATTTGTTTCGTGAACTGAATCAAAGGAAAGGTTCAGAGTTGTATTTTAAACGAATGACTCTGCTTTTGAAAGTTCAAACTATATTGGCATCGCAAGGTTAGACATGGAGGAGACACCAAAGCTATGATGGGAGAGCGCTTCCGACAGGCTCTGCATCGAAAATGTTTAAGAAATTATTCAAATGAAAAGTAAAATAGCACTCGATGTATGAAATGTATTAGTTCTGTTTTTATACCTATTTCAGAATTTATCCCAGGTTCTTATAAAATATATAAAACTGAGATACAAAGAATTAGCAATGTAACTTTGCATTTCAAATGATCTTCAGCTACAGGTTTTGCTTTAAGAAAACAGACACTTGAAAAGCAGCTGTTCTGTAGTCTCTAGATGCAGACACTTGAGTTCCTGGCAAACTTACCGTCAGTGGTTTTCTGAACTCCTCCACCATTGCAACTCTCTCCTATAATGAAACTCAACATTTCACCATTAAGTTTTTCTGCTCGTGGTTTCAAAGAGAGGACGTTACCATTTCCCAGCATCGGTTTCAAAGTTCCTTTTTTTTTCTTTTTTTTTTCCCCCCTTTTTTTTTTTTCTTTTTTTCTCTTTTTTTTTTTTTTCTTTTTTTCCCTTTATGAGCTTTAAACCACAGGGTGAATCCATGAAATGAGGTAAGTAAATTTGGCACATTTTTAGTCATGTCCATAAAACTTTTGGTAAGTTGTATCAGTGAACGATATCATTTTTCATCGTGAGTTACAGGTGCTTTCGAAAGGGGGTGGTTAGTACTTAACAACTGGAATGTTTCTAGTAAAACCAAAAGGCATAGCTGCAGAAAACACTCACAACCCAATGTTGATAGAGAAGTAAAAATATATACAATACAGTCACTTGTTCATAGTTTGGCACAATTTTTTTTTTGTTGTTGTGGGTAATAGTGCATAAACTACTGTACAACAGTATGACTTTTAAAACAGTCTTTCACAGAGAATACCAGATTAAGTTTGCTTTCAAATAATAAAATTCCCACAATCTCAAACTCTTCAATTCAGCACTTACATTTCAACAGACCACAAGGCAGATTTTGAAAAGGAACCGATGGGGGAAAAAAAAGAAAAAAAAAAAAACAACCAAAAGAAAAAAAGGTAAGAAAAGAACCAAACATCAACCGTCTTTCTAGAAAAGGGAGTCTCTTCTTCAAATACAGGAAAACCCAAAAATGCTGTTTCTGCTTTAAGAAGAATGGAGTCTGATTCCCTGCAGGAAAAAATCAAACATTTGATGCCATCTTAGTTAGCTCGTCTGGAGTCACCACGACGGAGCGAACGCGCTAAAGGCGGGTGGGTAGAGAAGATGCAGCTTTAGATGATGCAGGTTAGGAGACACAACAGCAGAGGGGGCCAGAAAGCACTCAAAAATTGCCACGTGAAGCTCAATTAGGAACGAGTTCTCATTTGCAAAGTAAAGAGCCTTTAAGTTTCGAGATCTTGGCTTTTGGATGCAGAACCTCTTTTTTTTTTTTTTTTGGGTTTTTTTTTTAAAAAATTTTTCAAAAAAAAAAAAAAAAAAAAGTCTTTCCTCGTCAAAATCATTAAAAAGAGCGTGTAATCATGGTTTTGTTTTTTTTTCTTTTTTAGTTTTTTTTGTTTTTGTTTTTTCCCCCAATAAATAAGTAATTAAAAACTGAAGAAGCCAAACAGCAGAAAAGAGTAGCCTTGTTAGTTTTTTTAACCCCAGCCAAGCCAGAAAATTGGTCATTCTTTTAGGTAGCTTGCAAGTCAGAAGTATTTTCATGCATTTAAAAATAATAATTTAAAAAACCCCAAACAAACAAACAAAAAAAAGAAACCAACCCCAAAACCAAAACCAACCAAAACTGTAAAAGGGGAATGTCTTTTTTCGTTTTTTTTTTTTTTTTTTT
>VWZU01015295.1:107026-130970 GCA_013397095.1 Sterrhoptilus dennistouni
AGAGAATCTGAGATTTGGGACAGGACAAGCAGCCCTGAGCCACTGGATTCCCAGAGGAGCAGAGCTGCCAGACCTTTCTGTGGGATCACTGCTTCAGGAAGAGCCCCTCACCTGGACTGCTCCCACCACCCTGCTCAGGCTGTGTTCTGACTCTGCCAGTGCTCTTTTGTATTACTGCATTTATTCTATTTTATTTTATTTTACCTTTTTACCTTTCTTCTTATTAAATTGTATTTCTGACTTGGAGCCTCTCACTCGTTTTGCTTTCAAACCACAACAGGTTACTTCTTTTTTTTATCACCCTTGGAGGTCTCAGGCTCACCACCCCACCCTGCTCCCCTTCTCCCTCACGTCTTGGACTTTTCCTTTGTGTGAAAAATGAGGTTCACTTTTTCAGTAAATTTTAAGAAATAGATTTAATAAAAAAATCAAGACGATTAGGAGATAGAAAAAAAGCAAAGTACGGCCGGCTGGGTGACTTGGTATTTGGCCAAGTCCACACCTGCTATATCAGAGACATTCTTTAAATACCCTTTCTATTGCATTAGTTTGTTGCATATTCATATTTCTCCATAAACTAGTTTCCGTATTTTAGGAACTGTTTTGCATATGGTCCTTGTTTGGGTCTGCCTTTTTAGAGCATTTGTGTTTTGTGGCTGTGTCTTTATTATCACCTCCAGCTCGGGCCTTGGTCTGTACTTTCTTCAGATGGGAGATGCTGATAGTTGGTGTATCAGTAGTAGAGTCTTTTTTATATGTTCACTGGATGTCATTCCGACCCAACAGACAGTTTAATCATACTTACATCAACTACTACCTCTATGCCTAATTTTCTTTACTAACAGCAGAAATAAAAACCTTATATCCTTACCACAGCGTTATTAATCATATAGCACACATCTTGTGAAAAGCCAACTTTATAATATACATTTATAACATTTGGGAAGCCCTTCCCAGCAATCCTTCCCCTCCTGGATTCCAGTTAAGGTGGTGATGTGTGTGGAAGGCAGAGGTAAACATGCTGCTCCCTGCAGCCAGCTGGAAGAGGTACAAGAGTACATTTAAAACACGCAGCCCCATCCTCTCTTCCCTCCTCATATCCATATGGTTACCTGGAAACTGCCTATCAAACCTCACAATGTTATTAAAAAAAACCCAACTAAATGAGCCTAATAAAAATGTTCTCGTTAACAGTGAAAAAATTAACAGGAAAATAAGATTCTTAAAGAAATAAAGCACCCTCCCCCTGCGGGGCCTGAGCTTGCACACACCTGAGCTGCTTTACTGCTCTGGAGTCAGGAAGTGATGGCTGATTTTAAAAACCCAGCAGTCTCTTTGTCACTGTCCATGCCAAGGGAAGGCAGAAGATAACACAGAGTTTAAAGCAATTATTGTTAGAATTATTGTGGGGTTTGCCTTTCTTTCCTAATCGCTAAAAATGCCTTTTTAGTCATGTAAGGATTTTTTTAACCTAAGGATTTTTAATTTTTTTTTTTTTTTTAGTTTTACCTCGTTGCGCTTCTTTTATGGCAGAATAAAGTTATGAATGTACTTTTATCTGACTCCTGGCTCAACGGACGGTATGACCCTTGAAATTTAAATACGATGTCTTTTCATCCATGAACACGCTCTGATATCTCTGTATTAAAAAAAAAATATATTCCAGTGAGTGCATTCATCCCAGCCAGAGAGCTCTGCCGACTCGGAGCCCGGTGCTTTTGTCATGGATCAGGCCTTTCCTTTTTGGTGGCTCCACTGAAGGCAGAGGGGTGAGACCCAGAGCTTTCCAAGGAGGGACGAGTGCTCTAAAAAACACAACTGGAGCACCAGGATGTGGCATTAAATGGGGCATGCAAAGAGATTTATTAAGGCTGCTGCAACCTTCTACAAGTGCTCTCGTTCCAAAGTGAGAGGAAAGTGAGTCTCCTGCAGCCTGGGGAGGGGAGGTTTGTGCTGGGTACCACCAGCACGATGGAAAACCCCCCCAAGCAGGAGGTCAAAGCCCCCCTAATTTCATCCCAAACAATCCCATAAATTTTGGGCTACAAGGGCTTTAGGGATGGAACCATCAGGGAAGTCTGAACAAAGCACAAACTGCAGCTGGAGCATCACAGCGCTCTCAGGACTTATTTAAACCTTTTCCCAAAGATTCCCTAACTCCAAGCAGAAGTGCAATGCAATGCCTGTCATCATCTTCAACACGAACAACTTGGAAAAGGCCAGACTGGTTTGCTTGAAAATGGTTAAAAAAAGGAAATAAATAAAAAAGCTGATTTTTGAGTCCCTCCCACCAGTCTTCAGATCAGAAATGCAGAGGTGGTATCTTTTTCCTTAAGCACCAAAACAAATTAACCAGTGCAGTTCCACTTCAGAAGTAAAATAAAATAAAAATCAGCTTGGAGTTGACAGGAAGCATGGAAAATTTCAGGATAAAAGAAGAATGTCTGTGAATGCTGTAAGACTCAAAAGAAGGGGGAGGCAGAAAACTGAAATTCAATCTCCAAAGCCACATTCAATAGGCAAAGCTGCTATTATATAAAATAAACTGTCTCTGGGCGTTTCTTTAGGTTTATACTTGTGCGAGTGAACTTAACTCTTGTGAAATACAAATGCCAAAACCTGATTTTCTGTGGCTCCGTATCAGCCTGAAATCAGGCCAGTGCTCAAAGTGATGCTCCAAGGGAATACAGCTCACACAGAAGATGCTGGAGAAGCAAAACCACTTTTTCCCAGTTTCCCTCAGCATCCACCCAACAGCACATGGGCAAGGGGAGGTGGCAGCTCCAGAGCTCCGTGCTGGCTCCTGGCCTTGGATTCAGCAGCAGCTCCCACACACCAGTGTTCAAACTGAAAGTTTAAACTGACAGAGGGGAGGCTGGGATGGGATGTGGGGAGAGAATTCTTGGCTCTGAGGGTGGGCAGGCCCTGGAACAGGTGCCCAGAGAAGCTGTGGTTGCCCCTGGAGGTGTCCAAGGTTGGATGGAGCTTGGAGCAGCCTGCGATAGTGGAAAGTTGTTCCTGCTCATGGCAGAGGGTGGCACTGGGTGGGTTTTAAGGTCTCTAACCTAAAGCAATCTATAGTGTTATGTCTAATTAAAGCACTTTTTAAGCCCTGTTTAACTGAATTCCATGGAAGTGCTATGAGGTCCTAAAAATCCCCTCCTTACTAACCAGGGCAGCACTGATTTTGTTGTCCACTGGATCAGACAAAGGGATTGTGGCTACAAAACCCCTTTGCAGCTCTGGAGCTGCAGCTTTACCCTGTGTAGTCAGGAGGGAGATGGGCTGACAGGGACAGATCCCTCCCAAATTACAGCCCAGGGGCAAGTGTGAGATGTGCCTCACCTGCCACCAGCAGGAGCTGTGGGCTCCTCATGGGCACCCACAGGGCTGGAGCTGCTCCAAGGTTTTGGTAAAGAACAAGAACATTTTGCCTCTACCACCTTGTTTAGAGCTGACAGAAAGATCTGAACACATGTCAGAGGACCAAGTCCTTGATATCTAACAGGATCAAATTTATATATAAATAAAATCTATCATCTATCTGAAGATTTATGGGCCAATACAAAATGTAAAAAGCCATGAAATTAAACACAAAACACATTGAAGAATGAAAGAATCAGGCTGTGCCTCCCCTCTGCATTTACTGTGGCCAGAGACTGCAGTCCGAATGACCTCAGAAAATGCTGGGAGGCTTATTTATTTCAATCAGGGTTTCAGACAGCTGAGCACTGTTACTCCTAATTAGTTATTCTGAAAGCAAATATAGAATCGATGAAATAGATACAGACAAAGTTGGGTATTTTGGGAGGCTGCTGCAAGGGGCTGATCCTTCCCCACCCATGTTGGTGGCTCCCAGGAACACGAGCTGTGTGTGCAAGAAAGGGATTTCAGGATAGGGAATCCCATGTGCTGGGTGATGGGACACAGGCAAGAACGAGCTCACAAATCCAACCTTCCCTTCCCACTAATCCTGGTTTCTTTCTCCTACCCAATCTCTAATTTTCCTCCAGTTTGTAGGGACTAAGTATCCTTCAGCCACAATTTTGCTAATATTGGCTAATGGGATCATAATGCTAATAGAGGGAAGATTCCCAACAGATAGAGGGGCTACAAAGTCCTGGATGACTTTTGTCCCCCAAGAAACCAAACTGAAATCTCTAATTCAAACTACATGTGCACATAAACATTTCCAGCCATGCCCATGCACAGGTAAAAAGCAGTTCTTGTTAAGGCCTATAAAGGTGTAGATTTATGGCTGGAATGATTCCTGTGCAGAAAAACACCCATTTACTCCCCTGCTCCACACTGCAGAGATACCCACAAACTGCTAATATTAAATGCACAAAAGGGATGAGGATAATAAGTTGGCTTCCAAGTTGTCGCTGCTCCCTCATGTACCATAATTAAGTTCCTTACCATTTTCTTTCACCCCATTAATCAGGATAGTTTCTTGGTCTTCTGAGGCACAATCCTGCTCTTGTTGGTCATCCATCAATTTAACCTCTTTCTGTTCACTCCATGCCCCACTGCATCTGGCCAACCTGCACATTTCCAGAAACACAACCACAGTCAGTGCAATCCCCAGGATCAGCTCAAGGAACCGTGAATAAAAAATAACAACAATAAAACACCCCCACACAGCCTCACACGCTGCCTGCATCCTCCTTAAGAGGACAAATCCAATTTATTTAGGCTCCCAGCTTGTCACTTTTCCACTCCAGAAGCCAAGTCTCATGTATTTTCAGCAAGGTGAAAATGTTGTCTATCAGTATTTCCTTCCCCAAATCCTGTTCTGGGAGGTGGAGGGGTGCTCAGCACCTCTGCTGGACCCTCCCCATCACCCAAAATTGCTGTGCAAAGGCACATTAGTCATGTCCAGCCAGGAAAGCCCATCCATCTCCAGATGGATCAGTGCAGAGATGAAGGAGAGGATCCACCCCAACTCATCAACAGCAACTCTGGAAAAAACATACAGATACTGGAGTGACAGCTGCTCACCCTCACTATCAGCCACTGCCCTTCCAAGCAGTGGCAGGTATGAAAAATGTCTCCAAAAAGCAGGTTTTTTTGTGGAAAATGATCCCCAGACTCACTGTTCACCATGAGAGCTCCATCCTTGGAAGCCCCAGACCCCTAAGACTGCCCCACTGGGTGAAGCTCCACCTCCAGTGAGTGATGAGTGGAGAGCCCTCATCAGTGCTCCTGATTGACAGAATTTCACTTCTTTGACTGCAAATTCAAGTCAAAAATCTATTTTATGCCCTTCTGGCAATTGGAACTCATTTTTTTTCTCTCTAACAGAACAGGTAATAGATTGCAGCATTGGTTTAGGTGTTTTTCTGGGTTTGGGGTGGGTTTTTTTGTTTGGCTTTTTACTTTTCCCATCAACATTTGTCAGTGTCTGCTGTTCCCACAGCGCTCACTGCCCTGGGGTTCAGCAGCCAAACTTCATTCATATTCAGATTTGCACTGGAGTCCTCTTAATTAACGTGAAATCTTTACAACCGCCTTAGTAAGTGAAACCTTCACCCAACTTAAAGATGTTGTGACACCGAGAGGAAGATAAGAATAACAAGCATCAGTAACTCCATTCCTTTGCATATTTAGAGGAATATTTAACTAACCCCGAGAGTTTTCCTTTGATGCAAATCCCCATCTCAAAGCTCTCCAATGCCAGGCGGTTTTGCTGTGGTAATGCCCCTCTCCTGCCAGCAGCCTCCCCATACCCTGAGCTCCCTCTGTGGCTTTTCATTGCTGACACGTTGGAGCAGGAGAGGTTCCAAAAGAGTTATTTTTTCCATGAAGGAGATTAATGTCTGAGTGTGGAAGGTGCTCTGACAGGCTACGGCTTCGTGCCTCCTTGGTATCTCCTTGCCTGTTAAATCTGCCTTAATTAACAGAAGTATTAATAAATGAAGTTTTTTTAGCATATATATTAAAGAAAATGTTAATAAAATATTGTCAGCCTTGGGAGAGCCAGAGAACCACACATGGGCCATTGTGGCTGCTGGGGAGGGGGCTGAGGTGTCACAGAATGGTTTGGGTGGGAAGGGACACGGGCAGGGACACCTTCCACTATTCCAAGCCTGGTCCATGAGGAAAGAGTCCATCTTTCCTTGATTCTGATGGATACTCAAGGGCCAGCCTTCATGGAACAGATGGGGGGCAAGCAATGAGCACAGAGAGAGCCAAGCAAACAGGGACAAAGGGAGAGTTCACAGACCTTTGTTATTTATTAGTAGCTACCATAATCTTGTAGCATTATGATTTTTTGGAATGTGTGTGCAGAAAGGGGAGGGAAGCACACCAGGGATGTTCCCAGTGGATGAGATCCAAAGACACTGAGGACAATGAAATGCAACAACAAAGGGGATGTGGCTTGGGGATAACTCTTTTCCTCGACTGCAGTGACCCAGAGAGCAGAGCTGAGCTCCAGAAAGCAGCTGGGAAAGAACTGAGAAGGGTCCAGATGGGGGATCTTCTCACAGGGTCAGACAGAGATGAAGCACAAATGGGACAGACAATTCAGGTTTGCTGAGACCTGCTGAACAAGGGCACCTTTGGGACCAGGAAAGGTGAGACCCCAAAAGGGACGGGGAGAAACAGCAGCCACTGGGAAAGAAAAGCTGACAAAGAGGCCGGATGTGATACAGAACAGGAAGGAACAGAAGGCTGGGGATAACAAAGAGGAGAAGAACAGCTGGGTCCCAGGCAAGAAAAATTAAACCAGGAGAGATCTGGGGGATAAAGGCAGTGCCCAGAGAATGCACGGGGTATCAGGAGAGCACAGAACACAAGAGTCATCTGCAGAATGAGCTACAAAAGGGAGAAAATACAGATTTCACATGGTGTCAGGCCACTGAAGAGAGGCAAGGCTGGGGTCACGCTGCTATGAAGAGCTGGCAGGAAGAAAATCAGGCACCAGCCTGAAGTTTGTGAACTTGACTGGAGCCAGAGTGGATGGAGGAAGAGGACGGTGGGACGGAAGGCAAAGACATGGGGTTGGGTGAACTCCAGACCTCTGGAGGAGGAGGAGGAGGAGGGAGCACAGCAGGGCTGGCTGTGCTTCAAGGACAGGCACAGCACTGTTCAGCCACAGGGAAGAATCCAGAAGCACTTTTCCTGATTGCACCACGGACTGGAGGGCATGGGCCTGCTAAGATCACAGCTGGCACCACGGAGAGCAAGGAGATGGAGGGGAGGAAGCAATGGGAAGCAAGCAGTGGAGCTGAACAATAATCCAAGCAGTTCTAAGCACAAGATGGACAAATTAATGGACAGAAGGACAGGCTGCAGAGCTGTGGTGGCAATACACAGGGCTCAGTGACCTGGAGAAACCCTTTTCAGCCCTGTGGCTCAGATCAGGTGAAAGACTGTGAGTGCCTGTAAAAACCCTCAGCATCACAGCTGAGGAAATTCCCCATTCCTCACAATTCCTGTCAATTTTCCTATTTCTGGTGCTAACAGGGTCACACAAAACCTGTTAGTGACCAGCCCTTGTGAACACATATGGGAGAACTCATACATAGCACCACAATGGACCCTCTGCCTTTGAGCAGGTTCTCCAGCCCAGGGGGCCAAGAAACCCAAAAAGACCCTTTTGTTCTCTCTTAAAAAACCTCCTGAGACACTCCAGAGGTTTTATGGGTGTTGGTGTTATTGGAGTGAAAGTAAATGTGGTTGGAAAATGATGTCCCAGCTGAGCCCCCACCAGCTCCCTCTGCTCCCAGCACAGAGCAAGATCCTGGTGGAATGTCCCTTCACCAGTTCATTGAGAGTAAAATCAGATTATTTCTTGTTCTAGAAATTCCTAGAATTGCAGAATCCCAGAATGATCAGGGATTGGAAGGAACCCTTGAACAGAGAAGGAAAACACCCAAATTGCAAAGCTAAAAATCCTGAACACGTTTCCCTCACTCACCTCCAGTCACATAAATGATGGAGCTGCTGTTCACTCCAGCACATCCAAACTTTAGGATTTAAGCATGTTCCTGTTAACACTAATTTTACAAAGATAAAAGGGGAAATGCCATCCTTTTACACAACAAAAGAACACATCTGCTCAAGGGCTGCCCTGTACAAAGACAGCAACAAGTTGCTTTGCTTTTTTGCCAGCCAGAAAATGCCATTTTCCCCCAGACTGGTGCAGCTTTTGTGAATGGATTTATTGACTCTGTCAGAGGCGCCATGGGGAGATGACATCCCCTTCAGCCTCTCCAGCTCCACAGATTCCCCAAAAGCCAACCCAAGGAGGAATTGTGCCAAGGGGGCTGCTGGAGAGGTTTTCTCCCCCTGAGGACTCCCTGCAGACTCAGCTTTGGGGAGCAGCAGTGATTTGGCTCGTGGCATTTCCCACCAGAGTCAGGGATGGTCACAGTGATGCCCTGGATGCACTTACAGGGGATAAAGCAAATGAGTTGGTCATGATTGTTACATGAATCCAGTGCTTGGCCACTTAAATCTGTGTATCTGTATCTCTATAAAATCTATAAACACAAATATTTATCCAGTGCTGGTTGAACATCATGACTACCACATGAATCCAGTGCTTGGCCACTTAAATCTATGTATCCACATTTCCATATAATCCAGAAATATAAATATTTATCCACTGCTGGTTGAACATCATGATCACCACAGAATCCAGTGCTTGGCCACTTAAATCTATGTAACTATATCTCTATATAATCTATAAATACAAATATAACCTATATAANATGTAACTATATCTCTATATAATCTATAAATACAAATATTTATTCACTGGTTGTTGAATACCATGATCACCACAGAATCCAGGGCTTGGCTGCTTAAATCTATGTAACTATATCTCTATATAATCTATAAATACAAATATAACCTATATAATCTATAAATCTATAATTTATATAATCTATAAATACATATATTTATCCACTGGTTGTCGAACATCATGATTGCCACATGAATCCATGCTTGGCCACTTAAATCTATGTATCCATATTTCCATATATTTTACAAATACAAATATTTATCCACTGCTGGTTGAACATCACCTCATTTATATTTCCTGGGTAGCACCATGGAGCTCAATNGAAACATAAACCCACAAGCCTGACTGAAAGCCCTGCTGCACATTCTGGGAATGGGAATTCTATGAGGTGGACAAGATTCTGAGGAGGAGAAGGAGAAGAAGAAGGAGAAGAAGAAGAAGAGGAAGAGGAAGAGGAGGAAGGAGAAGAAGAAGAAGAGGAAGAGGAAGAGGAGGAAGGAGAAGAAGAAGAAGAGGAAGAGGAAGAGGAGGAAGGAGAAGAAGAAGAAGAGGAAGAGGAAGAGGAGGAAGGAGAAGAAGAAGAAGAAGAAGCAGCTGTGGCTTTTTTTCCTGCAGAATTGTGAATAAGTGCAGGTGCTCTATATATGCAGTTGTATCTTTCAAAAAAAAAAAAAAAAAGGAGCTTTAGAGAAATTAATTACATGTCAGAGCCTCTGACAGGTCTTTTAAGAATTGTGATACTTTTGAATGAAAACATTATATACTTAAAAAGGAATAGCATGTAAATGTCTCCGAGATATTTACAGTCAGTGGAGTAATAGTAGGAGAGGATTCAGCTCTGCCCGTGGGTGGGGGATGCTGAACACACCACGTTCCTCTCACCATGGCTCAGGTGAGGAACTGGACACCTCAGCAACTGCTGCAGAAGCTCAGAGCAGAGTTCAGGGCCAGGAATTGGCTGGGAATAGAACCCCAAAATGCTCTTCCCAAAATGCTCTCCCCAAAATGCTGAGCCACCTCTCTGTCCCCTCCAGGCTCCACATCCCTGGAGCTCCTCCCAGGGGGACATCACATCCCTGCATCATCCTCTGCAGAGGTGCTTTTCTGCTTGCTTGGTTTTTTTGGGGTTCTTCCCCCCCCCTCCCCCTTTTTTTTTTTTTTTTCCCTCTTTAATCCCACACAGGACAGAACTTCCCATGGGGAGGTTGTGGTGAGGCAGCACCAGAAGCCACAGCAATGCCAGGCTGGTTTTTCACTGACCTGAAGGATCCTGTTTTCCTCCCAGATTCTGAAATTTCCCTGATTGTTTTTATTCCAGAGATGCCATTTGATCCTTGTTTTTTCACTCTAACTTCATAACTGGGGGATGAAGTGCCTCAAAATTTTCACTTGCCAGCAAATGAGGGTGAGAAAATTGTATTTTAATACTAACAGCACCTCTCTGAGAAAAGCTGTTTCCATGAATTTACATTTCTACCAAGGCCAAGGGTCTCTGATTTTTTTGCCCAGGATAAGGAAGATAAAAATGCAGAATACCTGAAGTTTCCAGATCTGACAGGGTCAGAAAGGTGAAGTTCCTAAGGAAAGGTACAGTCTGAAACCATCCTCTCACCATCAAGTGCTGCTCCAGTCCACAAAAGGGATGTTGGACTTGAGGGTTTTGGTCTCCAAGCTATTTTTTCCAGGAAAATCTCCCAGCAGTTCCCTGGGCTCTTCCCATCAGTGATGGTGAGTACACCAGAGAAAAGCTCAAATGTAGGAGAAATTGGAGACAAAGAAGGATTTTGTGGGTCAATCCCAGCAGTGAGACATCTAAAACCCTACAAGAAGGTGAGGCCTGACAGAGCCAACATTAGCTGAGAATAAGTTCAGGTATAAACACAGATAAAAAGCCTCCAATTAGGAATAAATCTGGGGGAGAAATAAAGTTATTTTTAAAAAAAGAAGCTTGCAGAGAAAATGGAGAACACAAAAACCCCAAAAAAGAGGAAACAATTTCAGAACTGGTGTGTTCCCAGAAGGTGTAAAGGATGGATGAGCTGTTAATATTCATAGCAAGCCTCCACTTTCCCTCAGCTGAAAGCAGATGCAACAATTACTGCAGAGCCCAAGCCCCAACTCCAGCAGACCCCTAGATATGAGATTAAGAACAGGCTATTTAAAAGCCAGCTCTCAAATAAATGACAATTTCTGACCTTACTCTGGGAGGACACAAGGTGTGAGTGTTTTCAAGACCTGTCACAAACAACTTTAAGGCAAAAGGAAGGAAGTGAAGGAAATTACAGCCTTGCTGACAAAAGCACATGTTAAATACCAAAGGAGCTTTTCTCTCTGCAAATGTATTCTCAGCCATCAAGAGCAGCAGAGTATCACAAAGGGAAAAAAGGTGGCAATTAAAATCCTGGAGGAGCTGAAACGCATGAGGGAACGTCTGAAATGTGGAGGGTTTCAGCATAATCCTGTCCTGGGTTAGGGAAGGCAGAGCTGCCAAAGGCCAAAGAGGAGAAACTCCAAAATGCAAAGCAAGAGAGGGAAGAGTCAGGGAGGGATGGCTGGAGAGAAGAGGAAGCTCGTGGGGAAATGGAGAACAGAAAGACTGAGAAAATGGAAAAGGATGATCCAGGGCCACAAAAAAAGGTTGGGAACAGAACCCCAAAATGTTCTCCCCAAAATGCTGAGCCACCTCTCTCTCCCCTCCAGGCTCCATATCCCTGAAATTCCTCTCAGGGGGACATCAGACATCCCTCCTCCTGTGCTGACACACCTCTGCAGCATCCTCTGCACAGGACAAGAGCAGAGGATGGTACAGCAAGGATGGTGCAGAGCAAGGAAGGGAAGAGTCAGGGAGGAATGGCTGGAGAGAAGGTGGGGAATTGGAGAACATAGAGACTGAGAAAATGGAAGGGGAAAAGGATGATCCAGGGCCACAAATAAAGGTTGTTGGCGTCAGATGGGAACAAAATGTTCTCCCCAAAATGCTGAGCCACCTCTCTCTCCCCTCCAGGCTCCATCCCTGGAGTTCCTCTCAGGGGGACATCACATCCCTCCTCCTGTGCTGACACACCTCTGCAGCATCCTCTGCACAGGACAAGAGCAGAGGATGGCACAGCAAGGATGGTGCCGAGCAAGGAAGGGAAGAGTCGGGGAGGAATGGCTGGAGAAAAGGAGGAAGCTCATGGGGAAATGGAGAACAGAGAAATTGAGAAAATGCCAGGGAAAAGGATGATCCAGGGCCACAAACAAAGGTTGGGAACAGAACCCCAAAATGCTCTCCCAAAAATGCTCTCCCCAAAATGCTGAGCCATCTCTCTCTCCCCTCCAGGCTCCATCCCTGGAGTTCCTCTCAGGGGGACATCACATCCCTCCTCCTGTGCTGACACACCTCTGCAGCATCCTCTGCACAGGACAAGAGCAGAGGATGGCACAGCAAGGATGGTGCCAAGCAAGGAAGGGAAGTGTTGGGGAGGAATGGCTGGAGAAAAGGAGGAAGCTCATGGGGAAATGGAGAACAGAGAAATTGAGAAAATGCCAGGGAAAAGGATGATCCAGGGCCACAAACAAAGGTTGGGAACAGAACCCCAAAATGCTCTCCCAAAAATGCTCTCCCCAAAATGCTGAGCCATCTCTCTCTCCCCTCCAGGCTCCATATCCCTGGAGCTCCTCTCAGGGGGACATCACATCCCTCCTCCTGTGCTGACACACCTGCACAGGACAAGAACAGAGGATGGCACAGCAAGGATGGTGCAGAGCAAGGAAGGGAAGAGTCAGGGAGGAATGGCTGGAGAGAAGGTGGGAAATTGGAGAACAGAGATTGAGAAAATGGAAGGGGAAAAGGATGATCCAGGGCCACAAATAAAGGTTGTTGGCCTCAGATGAGCACAGCTCCACTCCACGTCCCCCCAGTGAGAAAACCTCCATGATTCAAGTAAGGAAGAATTAAATATCCTTTTTTTTTTTTTNTTTTTTTTACCAAACGTGGGGTGGATTTGCACATGGGGCTGGGTAAATATTCCCCTGGGAACAATGAAGGAGAAGAAATGCAGGGACTCAGGTGGGCCACATGAGGGTTTCAATGAGTGCACCCAATTCTGAGGACAAAAAGCATAAAGAGAATTCCTGCCTACCAAGAGCAAGGGAGGATGATTAAGAAGAGTGGCTGGGGTTTTTGTTTTGTTTTTTTTTTGGTCATCCTCTCATATTTAATAGAAGTGGAAGGAAATGAAGCAATAATTAGTGTCAGCAGCTGCACAGTTTTGAAAAGCACTGGCAAGTGAGGGGGAGATTTTCATGTCCTGAAAATGAGTAAGAACAGAAACTTTGGTTTAGCTGTGATGGCCGGAAGTAAAAAAAAAAACATTTCTAATTAACAGAATCAGAGAATAAAATGGTTTGGAAAGGACCTTAAAGCTCATTCCACCCCTGCCATGGGCAGGGACACCTTCCACCATCCCTGGCTGCTCCAAACCCCAATGTCCAGCCTGGTCTTGGGCATTTCCAGGGATCCAGGGGCAGCCACAGCTGCTCTGGGAACCTTTGCCAGGGTCTCCCCACCTTCCCAGGAGAGTTTTTCCTCTTCATTCCTAATCTGAACCCCCCCCTCTGGCAATTTAACCTCCCCTTGTCCTGTCTGCCTGTCTGGAAAGCCTCTCTCCATCCTTTTTTCAAAGCTCCCTTTAAGCAGCAAAGATGCCCAAAGACAGCCCACGATGTTGCTTTTTTCCTTTCCTCCTTAAATATTAAATAAACTATATTCCAAACATGCCATTTTCACTAGATATAAAGTTTAGCTAAAGCAGAAACGTTAAGGGTCTGGATTTCTGAGAAAAGCAGAGTGGAATGATTAAAAACTCCAACTCTCATGAAATCTGCAAAGGCTGAAAATTCAGCAGGATCTGGGGGGGTATTAACCTCACAGAACCACGAGGACTCTCCAAAGCTAATTATATACATCGGTCTGCTCCAAAAAAATAACAAAAGCTAATAAAGGATACTTTGGGATGGAGATTTCTTGATGGGCAGAATTGCTTGATTTAATTGCTTGATCTGCTACCCCAGATTCTCTTTCTCCTGCTGTATTTGTGGATCCATTGACAAACCAGGGTCTGAAAAGTTTAACAAACTCTTCCTGTGAACCTCCTCAGGAAACAGGAGAGGCCCAAGGTCAAGTGCATTAAGATTACAGAAGCTGATGAAGAGAGGGGATGTTTCAGAGTCCCCTCACACACTGGATATTATGAAATAACTCAGCTAGAGGAAAGTGTGTAAAATTTTGTTTAGAGATACAGATTGATGCAGAACCAAAACAGCACAAAAAGTTGGATTTCAACAGGGATATGCCGAAGAAAACTCTCAGTCCTAAATTCTGCCACTGCCTCTTTCCCTATGAGAAACATTCTCCTCTTTTCCCTGTTAAAAAAAGAACGCCAGGTTTAAAAAAAGAAGGAAAAGAGGAATTTTTTTTTTTCTGTACGGATTTGTAATATATTAAAGTTTGGACTAAGGAGGGTAATTAGGCTGGTGCCAGAGGAGGATGTGAAAGCTCATCAGGATATTTGCAGTAACCCTAGTGGGGTAAACATTTCTCCTTTCTAATATCCTCAAATTAGAAATTTTATAGGAGGAAAAGAAATTCTAACAAATCTCGTTTGTCTCTTATTAGCAATTAGCCGACAGTGGACTCCAGATAAAAAGTGTTAATTTCTAAAACACACACAATTTTCATAAAAGCACAGATAGGAAACCAAACAATGGAGTGCTTGGCTTAGGCACAGGAAGGAATTGAGCTGGAGCAATGGGAGGAAGGGCTCATTCCTCCCAGGTTTTACAGGAAGAACTGGTCCAGGGAGCTGCTCTTCCCTTACTATGGGACATGGAATCCCAGAATTTTTTGGGGCTGGAAAGGGACTTCAAAGCTCATTTTGTTCCGTGCCATGTGCTAAATCCAGGGCCATCAGCTCCAAGATATTAAAGATTGCCAGAGGAGAAGCAAAGGTGAGAAATTCCCCCCCCCCCAAAAAAAGTGATGTTCCACAGGGATGTGGATCAGAAAATTCCCTTAGATATTATATCCAAGTTTCTAGCCAGATCTTTTGAATATTCCTGAACAACTCCCAAGTTTCATAAGGATTTTTCCTCTCTATGCACACAGAAATGACTGCACTGATAGCAGATGGGCCCTTCCATGCCATTTCCTTTTAAAACTTCCCACTTCATCCAATTCCTGCATATTCCTTGTGCTTGGGAAGGAATGCCTGTGCTCTCAGCTCTGGAGCACAAAGCTGAGGTTACTTCTTTGCTTTTAAAACCTTTAATTACACAAGCAGGTAACAATTCTTACATACACCATCATCACCATCATTTTTCCCTGAGACCACCTGGGTGCAGTGGCTCTGCCTGACCAGGTGAGCCTGAAAGTTTATAAATAACCCCTGACTTGGGTTTATTTTCCTGAGTAGTTTCTTACAGCTGACACAGCTGCAGGTCCACAGATTTTACAGGTAAAACAGCTTCCCCAGCCCCATCCCTTGATGTGCATCCAAAGGAGTGAATCCTTCTGACTGTGATGGGAAATCAGGGGAGGTAGGAAAAGGAAATGATCAAAACACTTATCACACCGAGAAAAGAACTTATTAGGCCCGATAAGGAGCTGGAATTGATGACAATTATAAAGATACCATCCATTTTTAGCTAATAATTCAGAAAATGGATGAATTATTTGAGGAATAATATGTGATCATTTATTTAAAGACTTACACTAAAGTATACGCTGGAGGAAGCGGAGCTGAGGTTGTGAGAACACTTTAACACATTCCTGGGTGGTTCTGCCTTTGCACTCAAATGCAGAGATTTAACAGCGCTGGATTTAGTTTTAGCGTTTTAGTTTTAGGGTTACAAGGTCCCTATAAAAAACATCAAGCCACTTTCCAAGGCTGTTTTACACAAAACCCACTTTTCTTTCTCTTTCCTATTCACTTTTAAGAAACCCACCAACATTTTGCCTTCGAGAAGTGTTTGATTTATTCAAAAATTCCCAAACAACCCCATCCCCACCCTACAGGCCTTAGCAGATCCCACAATTAGATGGAAACAACACTTAAATTTATTTAAGCTGTGTCTCTTAATTTTACTTGGAAAGATTTTGGATTCAGAGGCGATTTCTGAAGGCAAAATCCCGCATTAAAGAGCGATTGCATCTCCCAAGACATCAGTCCAAATCTCCCTCCGTATCCAGGTAACAATCTGGAACGCTGATATGGAAGAGGAAAAATATCTGGACAGCTGCCCCCAGCTCCCTGGGAAGCAATGTTTAGTTAAAGTCCTGGATATCACTGAAAGAAGATGTGGAGATGTCACACTGAGGCTGAAGCATTTTTTTCCCGAGCGCTGAATTATTCACCCGTGAATCTCAGATGTGAAATCCAAATGCTCCGGTACTGCCCCGGCTTTAGACAATGGCTAATTCCTTTCTGTGCCACTGCAGGGTCTCTTCATCAGCTTTCTTTCATCTATAATCACAGCCAGGTCATGGATTATTAGTCATATTCAGTGCAGAATTCAAACCCTGCTACACCAATCAGTCAGGCCGGGACTCCCCCGGCGTTAACAGCGCGGCTCTCCGAGGATCCCACTGCTCCTGGCACGGCCTCACAGGGCACACAGAGGGACAAAGGCAGCAGCCAGCTGCCCAAGCCAAGAGGGATGAAGCTTTGAGCTTGGAGAGGACACAGAACAACCTGGGGGTGATGGGGATCTGCCCCAACATCCCACCCGCGGCATCGGGCACGGCACAAATCAAGGCACGGTTTGGGTTGGAAGGGATGGGAAAGATCAGCTCATTCCAACCCCTGCCATGGGTAGGGACACTCCCACTGTCCCAGGGACACCTCTCACTGTCCCAGGGACACCTCCCACTGTCCCAGGCTGCTCCAAGCCCCAATGTCCATCCCAGGGATCCAGGGGCAGCCCCAGCTGGAGCAGGGATCCTTTCCCTCCTCACTGCCCCAGGGATGGCTCTGATCCCGTTCTCTGTTGGGACATGAGAACAAACAGCCCCAAGGTGGGTTCTGCACATCCCAGTGACACCTTTAAACCATTCCTGCTGTGCCTGTGCCTCGGGGGGCTCCACAGAGAGGGACCCTGGGCTGATTTGGGTTGGGAGGGGATTTAGAGCTCATCCCATCCCAGCCCNCCCCTGTCCCAGGCTGCTCCAACCCCAATGTCCATCCCAGGGATCCAGGGGCAGCCACAGCTGCTCTGGGCACCCTGTGACAGGACTTTTCCACCCTCCCAGGGAACAATTCCTGCCCAATCTCCCATCCAGCCCTGCCCTCTGGCAGTGGGAGCCATTCCCTGTGTCCTGTCCCTCCATCCCTTGTCCCCAGTCCCTCTCCAGCTCTCCTGGAGCCCCTTTAAGCCCTGCAAAGAGCTCTGAGGTCTCCCTAGAGCCTCTCCCTTATTCCCAGCTCTCCCAAGCTGGGCTCCAAAGCAAAGCAACTCAATATGTTTCCCCTCCATGCAAACGTAGTGGGAAGAAAAAAAAAATCATAAAGACAGGCATTTATCAGCCTTTGCTGGAGGTGTTACTTTGCATATTCAAGCCATGAGGATGCAATTGTTTCATTAGGACTTCACTGGTGTTTGTAACGTTTAATGAGTCTTGGAGAACAGAGGAAGAAAATACTACAGGCACTGCCACAGCCAAGATAAATAGGTAAACATCCCCTGCCTGACATCAGTTAATGCATCACAGCTCTGCTCACTCAGGGCAGCCATGAAATCAATTCTTCAGCAAAAAATAATAATTTAAAAAAACCCCTCATATCCAAATCTGCTCTCACGACTGGGAGCGAGGCAAGGCACAAAAAGTGATGGGAGGGAAAACTTGAGCTTGGCTGGGTGCTCCAGGCCTCTCTTTGTCTCCTCCTCATGCCAAGCCCTGCTGAGGGGCTTTGCTTTCCACAAAATGAGGGCTTTGTCATTTTTTTTTTTCCCTCAAAATAAACAATCTGGCATTTTAAAAAACTTTCTCAGGAGTCAGCAGTGATGAGTTCCCAGCCTCTCAAGGACGCTTCTTTGTCAGTTCCAAAGTACCCCAGATAAATTGAGAGCAGTGATGGAACTGCTAAGAAAAAAGCAAAACCAAACAAAAAAACCCCCAACCTCTCTTTAGCAAAGCTAAAAAACACGTTTTAAATCACTTCAAACCTCATCTTATTTCTGGCTATACTTCTGAGCCTCCCACTGTAAAGAGTAAGATCTCAACAAAGGCAAAACTCAACCGAAAACAGACTAATAAAGGCCAGCTGAAGGATGAATTCATGGTTTTGTAGCAATTCCCCTGGAAAACCAAGACCAGAGAACGCACAGGATGCATCTTGAGGTTTTCACCCACCTGTGTCACCTTAACCCTCAAAAACAAGCCAAAATTTAAGGGATTTAAGCCTCCCTTTGTGGAGGCCCTGTTTGCCCAAATTTGCCCAAGGGGCAGCACACCTCAGTTTCCAAGGGAAAGATGGATGTGATGGATGGGCACCCAGAGCTCCCCAGCCCAAAATCTCCACCCCCTCCTAACAGATATTCCTCCCAGAGCCCTGCAAACAGCAAAAAGAGGGGAAATACAAAGGAAAATGGAGCCCACGGGCTCTGGCTTGGCAGTAGAAACACCGTCAGGGAGGGAGAGTGTCGTGGATGTGGCTGAATGGTGCCATCTGTACCCTCTGGTGCTCCAGCTCCAGCAGCTGCTGCAAATGCTGTTGGCCTGAGCTGGGCAAAACCCAGCAAATTCCACCCTCAAAGTCAGTGCTGGTGGATGATCAGGGTGCACAATTATCATCTCAAAGAGGAGAAAGTCTCTCCTCTTCTAAACCTCACCCCTAAACCTCCTAAATCCAGCCCTGCTGCTGGGATCAGAGGAGGTGAGAAGGATGCGGCCTTCACATCCCACGGCAGCACGAGGAGACGCAGCCACCTCCAAGGGATTTAACAAAATCCCTCCAACACCTCCTTCCCTTTTAGCCTCAACACTCTTGTTCTCCACTCTGCAATTAAAAGAGGTGCAAAGGCAAGAGCTTGGGGATCCTGTGTGTCACAGAGGCACCCTGGATCCTGCTCAGACTTTACAAACCATTCCAGGTTTGTTTTTTTTTTTTTGAGCAGCTCCCGTCTATTTCAGGCTCCAATTGATTGGCAATTTTTGAAGAACGCGCTGCAAAATTGCTCTGCTAATCACAGCAGCTCCAGCCATGGAACTGCATTAAAATAACACCAGTGCTGAGACACAAAGTTGAGATCAGCCAGGGAATGCTGGGCTGAGGTTGCCTGCTCTGGAGCCATCATCATCCCGGAATGCTGCAGCATCCCCAGTTTTTTCCCTGCTCTGTCTGCAGTGATTCCAGATTCCAGATGGCTGCTTGCATCAATTCAACCATAACAACACTCAGGGTTTTCAGTATTTTCAGAAAAGCAAGTGGTTTTGTGGTGGCCATGGCCTTTCCCAGGCTGCAGGTGCCTTCCCAATGCCACCCACATGGCTCATGCTGCATCTCTGACTTGCTGAGTGTCAGCCACACCGGGGAAAGGCCATTCATCCAGCTGAAAAATAAGGCATCTCTCCAAAGAAATATCGACAGACACAAAAAAAAAGATTTAAAAATTCCTCTTATTGCCAAGTTGTCTCTAAATCCTTTTAGTGGAGAGACAGGGCTTTGTGACAAGGAAGGGAAGGGTCTGCCTGGAGCCCATGGGTGTCACTGTCTGACCCCAAACCCTGCTCAGCTCTGCCTTCCCCCAGCCCTAAACCAAAAGAGCCTTACAAAGCATCCTGTGTGTCCTAACAGCCTGCAAGGAGAGTCTGTGCCTCCATCCTGAGATGAAGATGGATGATCCCTCCTTTCTGCACCACAGGTGAGATCCCAGCACCTCCCAACAGGGTCTGGAGAACTTGGGGCATCAACTCCCACTCCAAGACAAGAAATCTCCCATCATGGAGACACAACGAGACTGTGACACTGTGTTGTCTTATTTTCCACCTCATTACTTCACATTTCTGATGAGAGAAGATCAAAACTTTCAACGGGATAAACCAAAAATCATCCTTCAAACTCCGAGCAGAGAAACACACACACCCAGGGCTGGTCCTCAGCACTGCCATGGGTCAGACAAGCCGTGCCTGTTTGGGTTCAGTGTCTGGTGCTGTGTTGGGAAAGATGGAACAGGAAGAACTTATGGATATGTTTGTACGGTAAGAAATACTGGAGATGTAAAAGCTGTGAGTGAAATAGAAATGAAGGGCAGCTTTGAGATGGAGGCATGAGAGGCAGGAAAACGGTGATGAGCTGGAGATGGGTTGAAGGACAAGAAAACAAAAGGACTCAGGAATGTCGCCTTTCCACTCTGCCAAGGGATCAGAAAACAAGTGCATTAAAAAAGTAGTATTTAGAGTTTAGAATATAAAATGACATGGTAATATAGTAGTTCTTGCAAAGTCTGTAGGTTTTGTATCTCACGCCGGTCGGTCACTGTAAATTAGAATATTCAACACGAAAAGAGATATAATGGATTGTAACAACGTGTTTGCCCCTCAATGTCTCTTCCCCTCTCTCTCTTGCTCCTGCCTTTTCCCCACGCTTTTCCCACCCTCTTTCCCCTATTCTCTTGCTTGCTCTCTTCACCCTCCTCTTACCCCGTTTCTACCCCTTAGTTCTCTTCTATCTCTCTCTCCCCTTCTCTCTTTGGGGTTCCCTCCAGCCCAGGCTGGTGGCTGAAGGCAAAGCCCTTTTTACCCACGACCCTTGTAATAAACCCACGTGTTTCTAGAGTATCTCAGCTCTGCAGAGTTCCTTGTCCCTGCCATCCACAGATGCTCCTACAGTGGATGATCCTACATGGATGATCCTCCTGCTGAAGGCAGGATCCTGCAGGATCCACGTGGGACAGACACCAGCAAACACAGGGGAAACAGCTCTTCAGGAGGTGTGGATTAAAAACCTTCCAGCAGAAAAACCTCTGTGCTGAAGGGTCTTCCCACCACTGACTGTCCCAAAAAAAAAGAGTAAAGAGAGAAGGGGAACAATGCCCTCTGTGCTGGCTGGCAAACACAAAGGTGGAGATGGAAGGATAAATCATCCAGCTCCTTCTTCCACCATCTCCCTTACACCGGTGAAATATCCTCCACAATGGGCGGAATCAAAGTCTGTCGCCAAGTTCAAGAACACGTTTAATGCAGATCTATTCATTTCAAGGAGTGCCTGCACAATGGAAAGCTTTCCCCTTCAAAAATTATTCCAAAATGCACGCCTGCTTTTCATTCTTCTGCATCTTAACATTTAAAAAATACAGCATATTTGTAACGTTGTATAAACCTCAGCCTGCTCTAAAAAGTAGATTTCACAAAGACTTGTCACGGTACAGGGACAAGGACCCACTTGTTGATAAATTACTTTCACTCCCAGAGTGGAAAAGTCATATTTGAACACACCGTAAGTGGTGCTATTGTTGAGCAATTTGATGGAAGTCCAGCAAAAACACGTCGTGCAGGTTTTTATTTAACCTCATTTAAATCAAATTAACCAACAGGGATGGTTGTCCAGGGATAAAGCAGAGTCCTAAAATAAATGGTACATAAATGAACCAAATATATCCCCGAGTGCCACATCCAGTATTTCCTTGAACACCTCCACGGATGGAGACTCCACCACCACCTCCCTGGGCAGCCCCTTCCAATTTCTGATCACCCTGACTGTGAGTATTTTTTTCTTAATGTCCAACCTGAACCAGATGGGCTTGGAGCTTGGAACCAGGTAAGTTTTACAGTCCCTCCCAACCCAAATCACTCTGTGATTCCATGATTTGCTGATGGAAAGATTTGGTACAGCAGCAAGAGTGACACCTGTGCATAAAAAAAGAAAATAATAACGAAATCCCTCTGAGTATAAAAGCCAGTGTGGGTACAGAGCTGAAAGTGAAGACATTCAAACCACACAAGAGACTTTTAAAATCAAAGTCAGGGTAAAATGTGCATGGGGTAACTGCTGCCCAGGGAGAAGAGCCTGGGCTTTGCTCCTCCTGAGCCCCAGGGAAATGCCACGTCCACCCCAAAATGAGGAAAGTTCATTTGGAAGATTCAGACTCGTGGAAATTAGTGCAGAGCTCCAGATCACAGAGATAACAGGCTGCCTAAAACTGACCTGGGATTTCATTAGAGATGATAACGGTGGGAAAAAAAAAACCCTTCCCAAATGTGCATTACAAATTCAGTCTGTAGAAAGTCGTTCAAAGGTATCTCAGTTAAAGCAAATGATGTGCAGGCGTTTGATTTGCAGAAAATCAGGGCTTCTGCCTCTGGGAGCAGCAGCTGGTGGGAATGGAGGCTGCAGGGAAGGTGGGGCTGAGCCTTTGCCAGGAGGGACAGAAAGAAACCAAAATCTTTGTTCTGGTCCTGGATCTCTGAGGAACCCTGCGAAATCCCGAAGCAGAATTGATCAAATCATGTCTTTGCTGAAGAAAATACAGCTGGAACATGGGAGTTTGTGAACTGCAGCATGGAGGGTGACCATGGTGGGGCAAAGAGTGGTGGGCAGTGTGGTCCCATGCGAGAAGTCACCATCACTCCAGCCTTTCTGCTGATGCAGGGGAGATCTTTTCCTGGCTGAAGAAGGGGCAAGTGGTCTGGAGACACTGACACAGACTCAGAGAATAAAATGGTTTGGGATGGAAGGGACCTTACAGATCATCCCATTCCACCTCTGCCATGAGCAGGGACACCTTCCATTATCCCAGGGTGCTTCAAGCCCCAATGTCCAACCTTGGACACTGCCAGGGATCCAGGGGCAGCCACAGCTTCTCTGGGAACCTGTGCCAGGGCTTTCCCACCCTCCCAGTGAACAATTCCTTCCCATTATCCCATCTAATCCTCCCTTCTGGCAGTGGGAAGCCAATCCCCCATGTCCTTTCACTGCACACCCTTGTCCCCAGTCCCTCTCCAGCTCTCCCAGAGCCCCTTTAGGCCCTGCAAGGGGCTCTGAGGTCTCCCTGAGCCTTTCCTCACAGGATAGAAGTTACTTCCATCACCTTTTTGGCCTCCNATAGGATAGGAGTTAGGATAGGATAGGATGATCACTTCCATCACCTTTTTGGCCTCCTCTGCACTCACTCCAGCAGCTCCACGACCTTCCAGAGCTGGAGGCAGCTCTCTGCAGACAGAGCCACCACTGTGAAATACCCACCCTTTTTGTCTTAGCAAGAGAGACCAGAGCAACAACCCACTGAATAAACTCCAGAGCAACGCATAAATTAAGTCCTAAACCAGTCCTCTAGCTGTGCCCATGGCTCTTGTTTAACTAAAAAGCATCAGCACAGCATCTTAAAAGTCACTTTGAGCATTCCTGGACATTACCCCGGCAAGGTGACACCACCAATGGTGCTGCAGGCAGACTCTGTTCTCCTAGCCTGGATCTTAAAAATGAGGATTGGCATATCCAAGAATATTTAAAGAGCAGGGGGACAGGCTGCTCTCCCAGCAGGACAGAGCCTGCAGCAATCCAAAGCCACGGCTTTTGGCTCACCATTGCTGGAGAGGTTAATGGGGAAAGGTGCCGGGTGGTGTCTCGCTAAACCCACACCAGATCCCTGCTGAAAAAGAAAACCCATCTGAGCAGGAGCTGATAAATGGGCTGTGCTGAGCTCAGGGCTGCACGGCTCATGCCTGCACCCCGAGAAATGTGAGTGGTTTCAAAAAGAGGCAATTTAGCCTGGGCACGGCGAGGTGGAAGCTGTCAGTGCCTGAGTGGGAACGGGAGCTGTCGGCTCAGCCAGGTCCTGGCGCCGATTCCCAGGGCTGGGGCTCTGCTCTCAAAGGTTTATTTGCAACATTGACGATATTTAAAAATATTTTGGGGGTTGGAGTGAGCCCAGAGAGGCTGAGGGAGGTGGGAAAAGGGGCTGAGCCTGGAGAAAAGGAGGCTCAGGGGGGACCTTGTGGCTCTGCACAAGTCCCTGACAGGAGGGGACAGCCAGGGGGGGATTTGGGATCTTATCCCAGGGAACAGGGACAGGAGGAGAGGGAAGTTCTCCTCCTAAAGCTCAGGCTGGCCCAGGGGAGCTTTGGATTGGATATTAACAACAATTGCTCCATGGAAAGGGCTGTCCAGCCCTGGCAGAGCTGGAATCGTTGTCCCTGCAGGGATGTAAAAG